>VBSM01000500.1:4016050-4038309 GCA_008086735.1 Cheirogaleus medius
GTGTTTTTAACAGAGAAGACCACATTTGATTTTTCTATCAGTATACTATTAATACTAAAGCTAATTTTAATAAAACCTTTTAAATATGAATAAATCCATCCAATCTGTGAGTTTCAATCATACAAGATAAGATTTTCACAAACCTTTTATAATCTTTTTAATATACATCAGCTTATTTTTAACAAAAACTCATCTTTCATACTCTTTCTTATCAAATACATCGTACTTTTCTCACATACGTAGTTGTTTCCTGTACCATTTCTAGTAGTTTAATTACATTCAGTAGTTGTAATTTTTAACTCTCTTTTTATTTTTTATTTTTTTGAGATAGCGTCTCACTCTGTCACCCTGAGATTGAGTGCAATGGCGTTGTCGTAGCTCACTTCGGCCTCAAACTCCTGACCTCAAGCAATCCTCCTGGCTCGACCTCCCAGAATGCTAGGATTACCGGTGTGAGCCACTGCACCCACCCACTTTTAGTAATCTTAATTTCTAGTGAAAACTAACAAGCATTCCGAACTTTTTCATTTTATAATATTTAGAAACACATTTTCTCAATTTTTCTTTTTTTAACTCAACTTTTAATGGCGTACAAATGTTTTTTATACATGGTTTGAGTCAGGGTTGTAAATGTGCCCATCAGCCAAATAGTGTTCACTATACTTGAAAACCCTCTAGGTGGGTTTTTGCCCCTCCCTTCCTCCTCCTTCCTTCCTGCTTAATTTCCAATAACTTACTTCCTCTGTGCACTTGTGTGCCCATCAATTGGTTCCAATTTAATAGTAAGTACATGTGATGTTTGTCTTTCCATTCTTGAGATACTTCACTTAAGAGAATTGTCTCCAGCAGTTCCACAGAAATTGCTGCAGATGACATTAACTCATCCTTTTCATGACTGAGTAGTATTTCACGGTATACATATACCACATTTTGTTAATCCACTCATGAATTGATGGGCACTTGGGTTGATTCCACATCTCTGCAATTGTGAATTGTGCTGCAATAAATATTTGAGTGCATGTGTCTTTTTAATAAAGTGACTTCTTTTCCTTTGGGTAGATACCCAGTAGTGGTATTGCTGGATCAAATGATAGGTCTACTTTTAGTGTTTTGAGGGATCTCCATACCGCTTTCCATAGGGGTCATACTAATTTGCAGTCCCACCAACAGTGCAGAAGTTTCCCTTCCTCTCTGCTTCTGTGCCAGCAGCTACTATTTGGGGACTTTTAAATAAAAGCCATTCTAACAGGAGTAAGGTGGTATCTCGTGGTTTTAATTTGCATTTCCCTGATGTTTAATGATATTGAGCATCTTTTCATTCATTTTTTTGGCCTCTTATCACTTAACCAAGAACAAGGGTCATACTCAAGAAAGGGTGCAAAAAAGATGTCATCCTCCCAAGATCCAGAACCACTCCCTAACCCAGTCACAAGAAAGAAAGACCTTTGCTGCCACAGGACCAAGCAATAAAGATGGAGATGACAAAAGCTCCCTGTGGCCTGGGACCTCTTATAAGACAAACTCCCCTGAGAGCTGGCACAGTTGGACAAAGAGAGCAGTCAAGTTCCCAACCTGTTCGGCCGGCTGCCAGATGCAAACTGACACTCGCACTCCAGCTGGCAGAGACTAGAGAACGTGTTCTCACTGGTCACAAAGCTAAAATCCCAGGACACAGAACAAAACAAACAGGAGAGAAATAGCTGTCCCTAGGAAGGAAAGGATCAATCACAAGTGGGTACCTCCAAACCCAATTTACACAATAGTCACAATCCAAACAAATGATTTTCTCCTATTAATCAGAAGTTGGAAAAGAAGGAATAAAGAGAAATTTTTACTTCCCATTCTTGGGTACTACAAACAGAGATCCAGAAGAGCTGACCCTTATAAAAATATAAAATCTTATCTTTTGTTTGTTGTTTTCTTTTTCAGTTGTCCCAGGATCTCATCTGCAGGCCCTGGAACAAGTCAGGTGTCTCTGCCACCCCAGGTTGCGTGCCAACAGCTGCAGAGGCAGAAATGATACTTTTCCTCACCCACATAAGGGTCACAGGTGGCACTTTTATAACAAAAGACAGGTTAACAAGAGAAAAGCATAATAAATTTATTTCATCCAAGTTTTACATGACATGAGAGCCTTCAGAAATGAAGACCCAAAGACCCAGGGAAAATTGTCTAGCAGCTATGTAAACCTGTGATTGCACAAACAATGTGCTCTAATGGTAATATACTGAGGCCACAGGTAGGCACCAGTAAGGCCTGTGTTCAGATTCTTCTTGGACTCTCTGTGCAGAATCTTTCCTTCCAGGTATGGGGCAAGACCCACCTGGAAGGAAGGTCTTCAAGCGAGAAGGGAGAGAATGATCTGTCTAGGTTTTGTGGCTTGCTTTGGGGGAGAGGGGTTTTAGTTATTATGATTCACCTTGGGAAAGAGGAATTCTGGTTTCTATGAACACTTTAGGGGAGAAAGAGGGACAGGAGAAGGGAAGGCAGGAGAAGATCAGAGAGACTTTGCTTCTGAGGCCTTCCAATGTCCTTGAGTTCAAAGTACCAACATGCCAAAGCACCATACTTTGGGGTATTGTGTTCTGAGCCCCACAAAATGAACATTTGTTGATAGATTTTTCTGCCCAGATGAAGGGAGGCACATAGATTTGAGCTCATATGCCAACTCTAATCAATTGGCTGTTACTCGCTGGAGTACTGCTCTTAGAAGGATTTTGAGACTTCTTCCAGGCACTTTAAGAAAGAGCATCACAATGTCTGTGGGACTCATGTCATTGATTCAGGAACTGACCACTGATCACTGTTTATGGCCCTGAGTTTAGCTTTATTTTCTGACTAGATTGTAATCAATATGAAAGGAAGAATCTTCTCTCCCTGATTATTAACTATGTGACTTTGGTCTATGCAATTTTATCTGTCAGCTGTCACTGCATAACAGAACACCCCCAAACTCCATGGCATGCAACAATAAACATTTATTATTATGCTCAAGTCTTTGGGTAGACTGGAGTGGCTCTGGTTCCAGCTGCAAGTCAGCAGGTTGGTTAGGTTGGTTCAGTTACTGAGGTTTCAGGACGGCCACCTAGGGTAGCTCTGTTCAAAATGTCTCCTTTATTTTGGAACAAACGGATTGCCAAAGTCACATTGCTAACTCTAATGGAAAAGCCCATTTCAAGTCTTTGCTTGGGTCATATCTTACAGCATCTTTTGGCCAAATTAAGTCCACGGCCAAGCCCACAATCAATGAAGTAGGAAAGTATACCACACCTATAGCAGGACAGGGAGAGGAGTGACAAGTTGCTAAATCCAAACCCCAATAGGGTTTCTTGTCCACAAATTAAAAGTGCTGTTAACCTGCAGGGCTCTGAGGTTGCTTTGCGACAAGTGGGGAAGGAAATGCCTGGTGTATACTAGCATTCAGTAAATATTTGTTGACCTATTGAATTTCTTATTCTCTCTTCACAGTATATACAATGGGTGATACTCAGTTGGATTTTAGTGATTTACTAGGCTTTGATCCAGTCAGAATTTCCAGATTTTATCTCTATTTCAGGTTGTAACCTTAGGCAAGTTCAGAAAAGCTTCACTTAATTTCATCTTGCAGTTTAGTTACAGATCTCAGACACACTATTATCAGAGAGTATTTTGAGTTTCTGTAATACCTATTAGGTAAGCTTTTCCAAGTATTCAGCATTATAGCTTCTAATCAGACCTCAGCAATAACAGTGTGGAAAATGTCACCTGTTAAATTAATAATTTGTTGACTTTAAGTTAAAACTACTTTCCACTAATGCAATTAACTTCTCAATCTTTCAGGCACCAATTGTTGTATCACATAAAAGTCTCAAACTCAAAATCTTTGGCTTTGAAGCTTCATTTTGTTTGAAACTTTAAAAATATAAACAAGTTCTCATGAAGTATTAATATATCATCTTTGGGGCACAAGGGAAAAAAAGTCATAATGAATAAAGAGACTCACAATATCTTTAAAACCATAAAAAAAGAACACATTTAAAAAGGCAATAATCAGAAAACTAAGTTCTAGTAGTTCATCATTTAATAATTTTCTAAAATATTGAAAAAATCATATGCTCTACTTGACATCATATCACATGTGATAAAAGACACAAGAAAGTGCAATCTGATAGTCATCAGTTTCTCTAAGTAAAGAGCACCTTCCAGGAGACGTTTTTTTCTCCATTAGAGTTTAAACTCCTTATTATATTATTAATATATTAAGGGGAAGTTCCAGGAGAGCAAGGATTTTCACTCTGTGGAATAAAGATTATTTAGAATAGAGTCTGTGTCCATATTTTTTTGTAATACTGCATTTCCTAAAACCTGGCACAGGTTTATAAAATATATTAGGGTATTAATAAATATGTATTCACTGATCCAGTTGTATTTTTACACTTTTCTTAGTATATATCTGTAGATTCTACTTGAGGGAAAAATAATAGTTAATACTAATATTGTATATCATATGCATCAGACACTCTTCTACATGTTTCACTTAATTTCATAATTATCATAGAGGAATATACTATTATTATGTCCCCACTTTACAAATGGAAGCACTGAGATACACAGAGGGTGAGTAGCTTAATGAAGTCAAAAGCTAGTAAGTGTCAATAACCAGGATTAAAACTCAGGTTTTCTGGGTCTCAATTTATGCACTTAATTGTTATGTTGCAAGTTAATTTGGAAGATGCACACTTCTTTAGGATGGCAGCATGGCACGCTGATGAGGAACATAGTTTTTTAGAATGAACAGGTCTCAATTAAAATCTGATTTTTGTTCTTTATTAGCTCTGTAACCTTGGTCAATGTTCCTAACATATCTAAATTTCAGGGTTTTTTTCCTCTGTGTCAACGAGAGTCTATTTACTTCGGGGGTTATTAATGGTATAAGAAAGTATATTTAGCAGAGTATTGGCATATAATAAACTGGAATTATTAATACTATTTAGTCCAAGCATCCAGGGAAATTAAATGGCTTTGCCCAAGGTCATACATCAAGTTATGGAAAAGTGAAGTCTAAGCTATGGATTTCTTTGTTCAAAGCCTAATGCCTCCCACTCTGGTAATGGCCACCCTGCAAGTATTTCTTACATTTCTTGACCAGGTGAGACAACCCATAAAGGAAACATACTGCCTAAAAGTGTGATTATAAACCACAAAGGGTGGCTGGGTTTAACAAATGCATCGCAACACTTCAATCACCCTGCATGCCAGAATCATGTTTTCCCCAATAGACCAGAAATAGTAAGTAACAGAATATTACAACAAAGAATGCTATTACAAAGCCAGATTTCTTCATGGGAGTTTTTCAATTCAAATTTGAGGGCTCCATTAAGTTTGCACCATCAATATCTGCATCTTGATAGACGATGTATCTTCCTCTCCAGCTCTTAACCCTCACATTTATCATTAATCACTTAAGAATTTCATGCATCTTTAGATTTCCATATCTCAGCATTTATCTGACAGTTCTCTGCTGAATATTATTTATATTGAGCATTTTAAAAAATCTACTTGTTCCCAAACCATCAAGCTATCTTTTATCCTTCCAAGTTTAATAGGAGTAAATATATCTATTTTTCTGGTGCTTGGAATTTTTTTTAAATCTGTTCATAGGAATTAGAGCTCATAAGCTATCCCCTGCCCTTATTATACATTACATTACTAAAATTATTTATTTTGCATTTAATTTTTAGGAATTCAATTAATGTAAGCACACTCAAAGAGGCTTTCAACATCTTTGTGGTTTGCCCAGTGTCATTCCAAAAAAGCCCTAAACACTGTTCTTTTTCAAGTCATATTTCTGACGACCTCCCTGATGCTTTCTGCAAATATTTCCTCTACATTCTCCCAGTCTGATTTGATTTAGCCCCACGGCTTTATAAATGTCCCTGAAACACATGGGGTATAACTATAATCGATGATTCAGCACATTTCCATCACACAAAAATCAAATTTCCAGTGGCACCACTTTAGTCTTTATTGTGCTGAGATCAATAGTTGAAAGAACCCTTAACCCAGCCGCATGCCCGACTACCCAACACGTATTCATAATACCAGTCTATAAATTCAATAGAAATATTAGGTTACAGGGGCATTCATGCTCAGAATGGCAAGATTTCTTGAGTTTTCGGAATGTGCTTCAGAAAAGTTCCTCTTCTGATGAACCAAAGTCTCTCAGAATGAAAATGTACCCCAAAGCAGCACTCTCTGAGCTACTACAATTGTGTGTAGCTGAGCAGATGGGCAGGGTGAGCTCTGAGGTATTTTTTAGGACATAGAAAAAGTTCATTCTTTCCCATCTACTTAGTTGACAGTAAGAACTGACATTCTTGGATACATCAATTTTCCCTATGTGTCCAACCTTTTCAAATAACTTGAGATCCCTCTTTTTCAGGATCAGAATGGGAGATCTCAGCACAGTTGTGTAGGAGATTGCTTCTCACTGAATGTAGACTCTGAGCTACCGATTTTGCCTGGACCTGCTTTTCTTCTTGTTTATGTATTTCTTAGATATTTATGGCAAATGTAGCCACAACTATTTTTTATGCTCCATGTCACATCTAAGCTCTAAGAAAATATTGAATCAGACGAGAGGTATTTAACAGAAACTTTCAAAACACACCAAGTTCAGAAGCACTTTGGTTCTTACAACAAAGAGAAGCACCCTTAACTAGATTCCCCCAGTAGATTTTAATGCTTTCTGACTTACAATGTTTTAAAAAATAAAATAAAAGAGGCAATATGTTCTTTGTATGTTTGCAAGCTAGTTCACTGGTTATGATCTAAATCTAATGTGCTACCCTTCACTCTCATAGGCTGGGATTAGATTTTTACTGAATTTTATTCCAACTAAGATTTCACCATAAGACTTTGTTAAGGCAGGAAAATTAGTTTGAGGAGAGAACTGTATTTTGTTGACCAAAAAGATTTGATGAGGCACTTTGAGTTTAGATTTCAGGGAATAGACAAGGGGAATAAGACAAAGAGAAAGCTAAATGGCTGCGCATAAAAAAAAAATAAGGAGAAAAATTGAGTTTCTGGGCATTTTTAACAGTTAAGAAACTTTAAGCCCCCAAAGTAATGGCTTTGAGAAGAGCCAAGGGGTGCGGAAGAAAGAAAATGACTCAAAATTGAACAAGAATTTATCAGAAACAGGAGATGAGAAGACAAAATGAGTAAAGAAAATACAAGTGTCCCCCCGCCCTGTCCCCCCAAAATACCCAGATTTCCCAAAGAAAAGGAGAGCGTGGGTTCCCCGCCATGGAGGGCGTGAGAGTCCAAGCCGACTCATTTGAACATCAAAGCAAAGGTTGCATGAGCTGAAAGAGCTGGGAACACATGGGCTTGTGGGCACCCAGGATGTTTCTAGACCAGAGACAGAACGTAAGGTGGAAAATATGAGAAGCAGAATGACTTTCCTCTTCCTCTCCTTGTTGCTCCTTACTTTTTGCTCTCCCCTCCCCCACCCCCCACGTCACCAAATTGTTGGCTTCTCTCAACCCTGATGTTTCTGAGCTTTGGGTCCTGGAAATGAAGAGGAACAGAATAAATAGGGGCTGGCGAAGTAGACCCAGCACGCAGCTCTGCATGGCGGGCCGTGCTCCTACACACACATTTCTCGCAGGCATCTACTGACGGCTGCGTCTTCTAGCTCATTAAAAAAAACAGTTAGAGATATTTATGTATCAGGCATTGAAATGGGTCTTGCCATGGTATTGAAACAGTCAAAGCAAATTTCAGGATCCATGCTCTGGGATGGAACAGAGATGATTCAAGAATGGCAAGGCAGGGGGCTGCAACATGTCTGAGAGTCTCAACATCCTTCTCACTCCCATGAGGTCACCGTATGATCGTGAGCGAGAAGAAGAAATTAATACTGTTCCACTTATATATTAATAATACATGGCCTGCCTGTGTTTCCTCTGTTTTGAGAAGTGATCAATTTACTAACAGATTTTCCAGGAGAAACGTACACATCCACTGAAAGATGCTTCTAGAACATAAACCCATCCCTGAGGCAGAATACGAGTTTCACCACTTAAATAAATACTGTGACCAGGAAGGTGGAATGATGCCTTTTAGTTTACTTGCCTCTCTTTGGAGAACCTACCGCTACAGCTTTGTCATGATGAGCCAGACCTCTACCCACAGCAACTATCTTTCTTTTCTTGCAGGAAAATGTGGAAACCAAACAGATTCCACTATTTTCTTACTGTGATAATTTTAGGCAAATCAGTTAGCATATCTAAAACTCCTTTTTCTCATCTGGAAACCAATAGAATAATCATAACCAAGAATGATTTGTGAGAGTTAAAAATATATCATTTTTTGAAGTGTTTTTTAACAAACAAATAAATAAATGGCTTAGAATGCCAGTTGGGGTTTTTTCCAGATGGCCTTCTGGCCAGATCCCTCATCCTGCTGCCTCTCCTGTCTCCTGTCACATGGCTCCTGCCATTTGAAATCAGCGGCTGAGTCAAAAAGCTTTGTGGGCTAAATGCATTTTGAATGCTCAGAGTCAGGAGTCTTGCTTCTGTCTGCATTCAGAGAGATTTCTGGCTCTGCCTAATTGTGGAAATCACACTCGAAAGAACGGAAAGCCTCCCAGCCAGTGAATCCGCCAAGCAAATGCCACAAGTGACTGTCTTTTCTGAAAACAGTTAAAAGCTGTATTTTCAAAGGAAATCACACACACACATACCGTCACCATTACCATCGCCAAAACATTATCCATTTGCTTCCCAAAGTCAAATATTGTGTTCTCATTTTTCCTTTCTTGCAATGATTTTCCCACAGTAGGTAAATTTATCCAGTTTCCTTCCTAACCCATACAAACTCCTGCAACTCTCACCTCCTCTTTAATGACTCTAAAAGAATAGCTGACCTCTTTGAGTACTTGCTAGGTGGCAGGGCTGTACTAAGTACTTTATATCTCTTCATCCTCAAAATCACATTGTGATACTTCACAATTATCTTCTTCAATTTACAGGCAGAGAGAAGTGAAGTAACACTTGCAAGGTTCTGTGGGTGGTGAGCGGTAAACTCTCCCCAGTCTGTCCCTCTGACTCCAGAGTCAATGCCATTAATTCATTTCATCTTGTCTTCCAGCTTGTTCACCACCAAATAATGTTGACAGCCGTTAACATTTACTTGGCACACTTCTAGGTGACAGGCACTGTTCAAGATTATTTCATTTGATCCTTAAATCATACTACAAGGTTGGAATTTGTTTTATCCCTCCCAATTTACAGATGGGGAAACTGAGGCACAAATAAGGAGGTCACTTTACCCAAGATCACACTCACACTGTCATTAAACCGGAGAGGCAGGATGCAGATCCAAATCCTCCAATTCTGCATTCCCCTGTGTGCCCCACACCCTGCTCCCGAGGCCACACTGATGATTGAGGGTGACTGCAACCTGGTGGCAGGCCACCTCTTCAGCCCCACTGTCCCCACACTAGACTGCCCACCATTCTGGGAATGTGCCACATACTCCCTGGCTTTCCCTTCACATGTGTCTCTGCACCTGGGGTTTTCCTCTCCCTCTTCTCTGTGCTCACCTGGAGCAACTCCTTCATCCTCTGAGATCTCCAATGTCACTTACTCCCTGTGGACTCCCTGGCCACCTCCCTTTCCTTCCCTAGACAATGTTTAATTATTAATATTTCCGCAGCACTACGGTCAGTGCTAGTGAACTTCTACTCTGCAGTTTTCACGTTACGTCACAGCTAATTGTTTACTGTTCTATCTCTTCTTCCAGATTAAGCGCCCCTCAAAGCAAGGGTGGCATTTTATTCATCTCTATTCTCCAACATCTAACAAAGTGCCTGGCACATAGTAGATGTGCATTTAATTACATATCGAATCAAAATTAGGTGGCACTGCTTTAGCCGTCCTTTGAATTCTATACCCAATAAGGATTACAACCACATAAAATCAGAAACCTTTTCACTTAGGTTTGCTCTAATAGAAGATTTTAGTAAATAAATGAACATGTTTAGTCTAGACTCAGAATAGCTTATTCCGCGATTTTGCTTTTGCGAGGAGATTTTAGTTCCGTGAATATAGCTATTTGGTGTGTCAGGTTGCTGTACATGAATGTAATGGGCGTGGTTGGCAGTTTGGTTTGCTTCTACTCTCTGACATTATTCTACCTCTCATTTCCTTCCCTTTAATGGGTCGGTTTCTAAGTCTTTTATATATTACTTTTGTTCATTAGTAATATGTACCCATTCCCCTTGAAGGTACGAGGTGTCCTGATTCAGGTACCAATTTTAGAACCATCTACTATAACATTTTATTTTGTGCTTCCCTGTGCAATGTTAATATTAGTTTCTTCATGTGTTCCAAATCTTCACTCTTGATATTGTTAACTTTTAGTATAAGACGTAAAGAGTGATCAAAATTGATGTTTAATGTGTGAGAATTTAACTTAACATATCGCCTGTGCCACAATCCTTCACATTGATGTTGGAAGCTGTATCAGTCCTCTTAAAGAATGGGTGTGAGGGGGAGAGTCCTACCCTGGCAACGGACACTTAGGAAGGCCAGATGGAGCAATGATGCCCATTCCAGGGAATTCGCTGTAAGGGCATTGCTCGCATTGGTTTGAATTTCTAAACTCTTTGATGATCCCTGTAGCATTTTGTGTCTCCCAGTTACCTTAGCTTCTACCTCTGTGTCTACTCTTCCTGGATAGTAACCTACTATTCTCCACCTGATCCTTGTTCTCACCAGGTCTGTGACCATATGTGCTGCTTCAGCGCTGTTCTAAAACTTCCTGTGTGTCTGTTACTCTGACTTTCGCCACTTCAGCAATTCCACCTCTAGTCTCATTCTTTCCCGGACTCAATTCACCAGTGACCGTGGATTGTACCAGTTAGAACTTTTCACTCCCAAAGCTGCCCAGATCTAGACAGTCTCCTCTGGTGCATGGGTCATTACCTTCGACTTAGTATCTTATCCTGAGAGTATGACAACACAGGAACAATGACACATTCACATTTTTTTCTTTAGATGAAATAATAGAAATATTACTCAAATATGCTGTACCTGGTTTCTGGTCCAGAATTTATTCCTAGAAAGTGCTATAACTTTAGGCCAATGATCAATGAAGTGTGTGGCTCAGAATAACTTGTGCAGCTTTTTTAATATACGAATTATTGTACCCAATCCTGGAACCATTGATGGGAAATTCTGAAAATGAAATCCCAGAAATGGGTATTTTTCAGATAGTAGATGATACTAAATACCGCCATTGGGTTAGAACAACAATTCTTGAGTTTTTGACATCTCAAATGTTCCTTCCAGGAATAATATGTTTTCATAACGAAAGTGTTAATTATTTAAGAATTCTGGAGAATCAGACAGAAACATTAAAAACCAGACCTTATATTTATCTACAACAGATAAATTATTTTTTTCTATAATATACATGCTACTTAACCCTGTGTTAGCATATTGGTTCAGAAAATTAACATGACCAAGACTGCATTATTTTTTTTTAGAAAAAGAAACACAGACTTGGAATCATCTAGAAGAGTAACCATAGATAATATTTTCTTTGTTCTGAGTAATTATTGCCTAGATTTCTCAAAATCCTCAAGACCCAATGTCAATTGTCATTAATGGTAATTAATGGCACATTTTATAACTTCTGAGTAACTGAATTTCCCCTAAAAGACTAATGGGATTGCACTTAGCATCATTCCTTAAACATGAAATAACTGTTGTCCCATGACAATATAGCCCACATTTCGTGCATGAAAATTCTAAACAGAAAATCACTGGTGCTGACAGAGCTGCTTACTGGAGGTGGAGAGGAAATGTTAAAGGGGAAGGAGAAGAATTGGTTTATAACATAACAGGGAAATTTGCACCAATTCGTTGACTTCTGCTTAATGGAGTAGGTTTGTTTACTTAATACGCAAGTTGGAAATTATTTCCTCCTATAAAAAGACAGAGAAGTTTGCATAATCTCTTTAACCACCACATCACAAAGCACAGCAGAGAAAGCTGTCATTTAATGGTGACCATCATTTTGTAGTGAAGGCACTGAAAGAAGCAGAGCTTCTAACCTAAAGCAGGAAATCAGAGGAGAGAGAAAGAGGGCTATGACTTTACAATGGATGAAGAATATCTATCTTGAAATTCTGATTTTTCTGCAATTGCAGATAGACTGAGAATTATCTGCATTTATTTTAAAAGCCACAATCATAAAAATAGTGCATTTTGGCAAAAATCAAGAACAGCACAGATAATTAGCAAATGACACAGAACTATAATGAGGTCTGGAACGGACTAAAGCAAAGAGGATTCATTATAGATGCCCCTGACTAGAGATTTTACCATGTTATTTGTAGTCAAGATTTGTCATTAATGCTGCATACTATGTAGAGTTTGCATTTGCGTTCTTTCTATGCATGGTTACTTGCTTGGTAAACTAAATAGTAATTTTCATGTGGTTTCAATTGTATTTTCTAATCAATTTTATTATCTTTGTACATTTTGAATAAAAGAAACATTTAAAGTGTATTTATACTGGACTGGGTGGACCTAATTAGCAAGACACAGAGCAGAAAAGTCACAACCTTTACAGAAGGGTTGTGAAGCATTGTCATGTGTTGTTTTGTTTTCTTTCTGGGAGGACTTACCCCAGCCTTAAATGAGGAATAAAGTTAGATTTCCTGCTGTAAATTTGTTCTATTTTTCCCTTTTTCCCAGTCTTCTCTCCCACTCTGCTTCACTCATCTCTTTTCTTCTCCCCTCCTTAGTTCATTTCTCCTCTTCCTCCCTTTATTACATCCTCCCATTTCTACCATAAACATCTCATGAGTAGCAAACACAGTGCAGAGTTTACCTCTTTTCTTTATTTTCCTCCATGCCTAATGAAAACTGCCCCTGAAGGAGCACTCTCAGTGGGTTCCTGCTACCCAACTCCTGAATGATGTTCTGCGGTGCGCGTGGCTCGGTTGAGTTGGACACACACGACGGCGCTAAGATAACAGGGTGAGGAGACGATGCTGTCTGGTGAACTGAAGTGAGGCAGCTGCAAGCAAGAAGGGTGAAAAGACACTTTAGGAATGTACTGGCGCATGGAGATGTGCAATCCTGCATAGCGGGAGCTCCCGGGTAAGAGCTGCAGCAGACAGAGAGAATGGCCTCTGGTGTTCAGAAATTAAAAATTAACTGCATTTTGGCTGAATATGAGACTTAATAATAAGTCCACAGCTGAAACTCCATAGGACTGATATGTTTTTCCTGAGGTGGAATGCTCTCCTAATTGGCACCCTCTTTGGCCATAACTGGATCCTTATAAGTAGTGTCAATCTTAACAGGGAAGAGCAGTTTGGAAGACAACTATATATTACCAAAGGGCCTTAATAAGATGTGTGAGCTCAGTGCTTCAGAAACATTGAGAAACAGTTGATTAATCCTATTAAAAGTGTTGTTATTTCTTATGTGTCATGTAGGATATACCAGGTTATATCTGACTGTCAAACTATCTATCTATCTAATACACACACACACACACACACACACTATTTTTTGTTTGTTGTTGGCACCAAATCCCAAAAATGAAGTTTGGGAAGAATTTTCTAGGAGATTGGGAATTACGGCAAGGACTCTGAAATACAGACAGAATTATTGACTCTCTCTTGCTGCATACTCAGCAAATAGCGGTGCAGGGGATAGGAAAGCCTCTGGCACATGCTGGCCACAGCAAGTGGAGACACAGGCTTCAGCTATTAGTTTTCAGCTCCAAACCCATGGAGGCACATTTTCCACTACTTTGAAAACCCAGCAGTTAAAGTAACTCCTTTAAAGCAAAGCAAAGTGATACATTGGAAGTTAAGATCATTATCACCGCACATTATTTTTTTTTATAAATCCATTTTTTCAAGACTTTGAGAACTCAGTTTTCATAATGATTCAATAAATATAAACTGAAAGAAAAAATTCCACCCGAATCCCAGAAGCAGAAATAACATTACAATGCTAATACAGTCAGTAGGAGGCCACAGTAATCCAGATTATCATACATAACTGTCTCCTGGAAACTAATTTGACTTTTATTGTGCTGCTAAATGAAATTATTACATGATCTATAGATTATTGAGCCCCGTGGCCATGCTGGAGCGTGAAGCAGTGAGCTGCATCTTTTACTTTGATGGTTCCAAGATTTTTAAAGCACTTTACACATTAAGAGTGAGTAAAGAAGACTATAATACTCAAAAACAGCACAGTGACTAAATAAATTACTTGCCAGAAACCAGAGCTATGGCAGGAAGAATGCAGCAAGCAAAGCACCTCGTTAACCATGTGCAGCCAATGAAGACAAGGCATTGAAAAGAACTTTCACGTGAGAGCTGGGTCATTGTGAAGACAGAGTTTTTCCTCTGACAGGCATGACCAGAGCAATGCCCCCAGCTGTTCCCTAAGCAATTCCCTAATGGACTTGGAATATTCTGGGGACTTTTTCATCTTGCTTTATGGTGTTGGAAACAATGCACTGACCATCCAAATCCTAAGGCTTTGAAACTATTGGAAATGGTACAATCTGGTTAAGGATATTATTTAAGACACAGTCTGGAATAACAGCTCGTGGAGAGTGGCAGCTTTGGGGCACAGCCAGCACTGGACGCCCCTCCTTGCACGCCCACCCACCTTGCCACTACCATGAGGGCAGAGGGACACGGAGGCCTGGAGCAAGCACTCCCGCAGCCTGGGCAAAGGCCGGGGGCTGTGGGCCCTGCAACCCTACCAGGTGAGGGACTTGCTCTTCTCCTGTCTGGCCTACAGCTACATGCTCACTATCAATGAGCAGGGCAACCACTACGAGTACTGCTTCACCAGCAAAGGATTGTCCAAATGCAGAAGATGCAATATGCAATGTGGAGTGTCAGAAAGAATATTGGCCTATGCTCACATCTGGATGAGTTAGACAATGAGAAGAGGGATTTGATTCAGAGTGACATTGCTGCTCTCCATCACGTTTACTCCAAGCACCTGGAATTCCCTGACAATGCAGTACTGTCTGCACAGGTTGACTATAATGGCTCCACAATTGAAGATGAAGAACTTTCTCATTTGGGATCAGCGATATTTCCAGATGTTGCATTGATGAATCACACTTGTTGCCCCAATGTCATTGTGGCCTACAAAGGGACCCTGGCAGAAGTGAGAGCTATGCAGGAAACCAACCCAGGAGAGGAGGTTTTCACCAGCTACATTGATCTCCTTTGCCTAACAGAAGATAGGAACAGCTGGTTAAGAGATTCTTATTTCTTTACCTGCGAGTGCCAGGAGTGCACCACCAAAGACAAAGGTAAGGCCTAGGTGGAAATCCGAAAGCTCAACGATCCTCCAAAGACAGAAGCCATCGTGACATGGTCAGATATGCGCACAATGTCATTGAGGAGGTCCAGAGGGCCAAGCATTGGAAACCACCCCCTTGCTGAGCTGCTGGAGACCCGTGAGCTCAGCCAGGAGAAGATGAGCCCCATGTTTGAGGACAGTAACATGTACATGTTGTGTGTGATGTACCAGGCCACGGGTGTCTGCTTGTGCATGCAGGACTGGGGAGGAGCCCTGTGATTTGGACAGAAAATCATTCAGTGCTACAGTAAGCATTATCCTTTGAACTCCCTCAATGTGGCCTCCATGTGGTTGAAGCTGGGAAGACCGTACATGGGCCTGGAACACAAAGCTACAAGAGAGAAGGTGCAGAAGAAGCCATCGCAATCCTGGAAGTGGCCCACGGCAAAGACTATCCACATATTTCCGAGATCAAACAGGACTTTGGAAGCCACTGAAACTGTGGGACATTTTAGTTTTCATTTAAATACTCAATTCAGAAACCTTGAAGAATTTGAATATTTCAAATCATACACATTCCTGCAGCATTTCTGTAAAATATTTGGAATGAAAACATTTATTGCACTTAAACCTTGCACATACCATACTTCGAGGTTAGTCTTAATCTTGAACTTTAATATAAAATTAATTTTGAGTGCTTTTGTTTTCCTCAGAGATAATGGCATGGTTTCATATATATACTTCGGACAGATAAAGTTTTAAAAATGCAATTATTTTTCCCTTCATGTAATTTTCTGAACAAACTTGAATGATGAAAAGAGAATAAAAGAGAGAACAGTAAAAATAAATAAATAAATAAAAGACACAGTCCACATGGTGGCGCATGCTTGTAGTCCCAGCTACTTGGGAGGCTGAAGCAGGAGGATCGCACTTAAGCCCAGGAGTTTGAGGTTGCAGTGAGCTATGATGATGTCACTGCTCTCTAGTGCAGGTGACAGAGCCAGACTCTATCTGGAAAAAAAAAATACAGTCCAGAGAAATATGTTTGAAGATAATATAGTCTTTTTGTGACAGGGATTACATTTGAACATTACAAGCAATTTATTTCTTGTTATATTTCTTGAATTGGCATTTGTATCATAATTAATATATTAACAGCAATGGCTTAAATTAGTACCAACAGCTAAAATTTCATGTCGTTTTGGAGGTCCTCTTTAACTCACCTCCCAAGTAGAGTTAGCTCCCTCTATTCCATTATAATAAAACGACCATACTTTGAACAATTGCCAAAGCATTTTGTCACATTTACTATAGACCAAGGTTCAACACGTATGTCTTTCTCACCATCTTGAAAGCTCTGGTAGGTCAGGTCTGTGCAGTTGGATGATGCCACCTCATCTTCCACCTGGGTACACCAACCTACCAGTCCCTCAGGCCTCATATTGAAGAGTTTATTATTTGAATATAATGCTCCTCATGACCTCAAACTGTGAAATCACCCACCCACGGTGGCTTCAATGTCATCACCTCTCTGGCCCATCAGTCTTCTGCGGTCTCCTCTCCAATGAGCTTTTCTTCTACTTCACTCTAGCTACCTGCTCCCATAGACACAGCCAGGATCTGGCTACTTCCTGGAATGCTCCCTGTCAAAAATTACAAATTCAAAAATATCAACCTATAACTACAACTTTCCCTCCTTGTGGCTTATTTTTTCATTTCTTCCTGCTACAAGCCTTCCAGCTCATCGAGTTTCTTTTCCACTTTTCCCCATTCCCGCTAAGGTTCTATGGTTTGTGTTGGGTGATATCTTTTGCTAACTGTCTTTCATCACTTCTTTCAGGGAAACACCAACCATGAAAGATCTCCAATATCTTCATTCTCCACTGTTCCCCAATAGCCATGCAAACACAAAGGCAAACTAAACACTTATAATCACCAACTTCAAATGGCCTCTCCACGTGTATCCAGTTAACTCATTTCCCCACTTTTTGCAACAATTATTTCACACTTTCTTCACTGCCCTGGGAATTTCAATCCATGTATTCTCATCTCACTATCAGTTGATGATTGTCTTCTGTTTTATTAGAGCCTAGAAACAACCAAAGTCTTCATCTTAATAATAATAAATTCCAAACTGCCTATTTCTGCACTATTCTGTCTTGCTTTTTCTTGATAAAATAGCAATACTATTTCTCCACTTGCCTAAGGCTAAGTTCATCTACCTGTTCATTGGATCTCACCTACTCGCCACTTCTTAAAAATTCTGAATACTAATATCTTTTTCTACTAATATATTTTTCTCTTCTGTATATTTAGTTGCTTTCTCAATGCAAATCTCCCCTCTGAAATTTAAATGTGCTGAAATATCTTTTATATTCATAAAAACTCTTCTCAAACACTCAAACCCCTCAAGTCTCATCCTCTTTTTCCCTTCTTGTGTTGCCGAACTCTTAATCTTACTGCCTCTATCCCTAATCTTTCACTTAGACAAAAATCTAGTGCCTTTCTCAATCAGTGCAAGGAAAAAGCTATTACTGAAATACTTAGTGAAAGCCATATTGCTTTCACTTCTCAGCAGCATTTGACAAAGTTCACTCCTCCCTTCTTGAAACGCTCTTCCACTGGCCTTTGAGACTTCTTATCCTAGTTTTCTTCCTGCCTCCTTCATCCTTCTCTCTACGCTTCTTTGAAAATTCCTTCACTACACAGGCATTAAATATTTTGTTTTCTTAAAGTTCAGAATCTCACTCTTCTTTCACTCTATGATATCAGTTAAGAATTTTATTCTACTCCATGTTTTTAAATATCATTAATGTGTCACTGGTTTTTAGCCCAGGCCTCTTTTCTTAGGGTTCAAACCTAGGTGCATAACTGTCTACCCAATCCTCTACATGGAGACCTCAGATGTACCTTAAACACAACATAACCAAAGCCAAGTTCATGATTCTCTGTCCATTTCCATGGAAAAACAATTGAATCCTCTTCCAGTGCCTTTTATCTCAGTAGAATCATGTTATCATTCACCCAGTTATATAAACCAGAAACCTTGGGGCAACCTTGACTCTCCCTCTTCATCTCCTTACATTTCTTATTCATTGTCAAGGCCCATCAAAGCCTTTTTACTGTGAATATCTTTCAAATGCCATCCCATCTTTCCATCTTTGTGGTCACTAACCTAGCCCAAGCTGCCAACCTGTCTTACCTGGAGCTCTATAATAGCCCATTATTAGGTCTCCCCAAATCTACTACCATTCATTCTCCAAAATGAAGCTAAATTGATTATCTTAATGTACAAATATGATTGTGTCCTCCCAATCCCATTCCTGACTAAAACCTTTTATTGTTTTCCATTGCTCTAAAGATAAGAAAGACAGAAAGTCCTTAAGAGATAATTTGGTCAAGCTCCTGCCCATCTTGGAAGCCCCCTTTGATGTATTCTTCGCATCATTCTCTAGGATCTTGCCACCCTGCTCTCCTGCAGTTCCTCAAATGTGCCATGTGTCCCCCTGCAACAGGAACTTGACACATGCAGTTCCCTCCGCCTGCATACTCTTCCCCTCTTTGTTGTTGAATAAACTCATAATTGCCCTGACCTCTCCTCATATCACTTCCTGAGACAAACTATTCCTGGCCCACAGGCTAGCCCATATTCCTTTCCTTCCAAGCACCTACCTTGTTTTCCAACATACACAGTGTCATTAGTTAATTTGGTCTGTTCCTATCTCATGTCCACTGTCACATAAGACTGGATATTCCATGAGATTTGGGGAGAGTCTATTTTGTACTTGCCCTTTATACAAACTCAATAAATACTTTTTGGTTGAATAGATAAATGGAGGAAAGTATGGATGGATAGGAAAATGTAAAGTTCATGACAACATGTTCAAAATGTGAGCAATAAATTATTAATAGTATGCAGTTTATTTCTATTTTCTTTATTTCTTATGTTATTATATTTCAAGCAAGCAAGATATGCTACTGAACTTTTAAACACTTAAATTTATCTAGTTAAGAAAAAAAATTGGATTCTTTAATTTTTGTTACCATAGTCCTGGGCTTTTTATATTAATCCACTATTCTACAACAACTTCCCATCTCCCAAACCGCCTACTTTTCAATTCAAAGTTCCCACAATATCCCACAGCAGGAAAGAGACCTTATTATTTAGTTTAATAAGAATAATTTCCTTTTATTCAAATGTCTAATGTTAAATAATGGCCATACTCTCAAAAGAGGAATTGAGATAATCTATTTTAATTCACTCAATACATATTTATCACACATCTACTTTTTGTCTCAGTGTTTGATTGTGAGAATACAAAAATGAACAGGACAGATATTTATTTACCTTGCTGGTAGGAAGTTGTTAACAGAAAAGCTGATCATCTAGCGACAACAATTATATTGGAGTCATGACAATAATTTTATTGTAACATTTGATTATTTGTTTGGAGTTTCCAGGCCTTTCAAAACACTTAACTCAATAAATATACTGACCAAGAGTGGCCCTTTAATAGGACAATTTACAGTTATAATAACAATTTTAATAAATTAGAAAGTACTCAACCCAAATAGACAAATGATAATATGTGACCAGAGGAAGGTAAACATGACTTTAATGAATATTTCTAATAGTTATTCACATTTCATGATAATCTTTAGCTGAAAGCTTGCAACAGAACCACAAAATAAAATAAAATAATAAAAATTACTATTATCATTATAAAAAACTCCAAGGGGATAAAAAAAGAAAATATAGATAGTATCCACAATAGCGTAGGCAGGAAACACAGTGTCTATTTTTTTAGCATATTAAATTTTGGCACTAGTAAGAAATTAAAGAATGAATGGCTTTAAAAATGTCAATATCAGAAAACTCAAAAGAAATACATTACCCAATGAATGAGCCTCTCTTTTTCCTAACATTCACTTCTTGAATACCATATTCCTTAAAGCATATTCCTTATCCCCCAATTGTCTACCATTATTCCTTTTAATTTCGATTGAGAATTTGCTATAAGCTAGTGAGGCACTGAGCTAAAAACTTTCTATAGATAATTTTTTAATCCTATAGAAAACTTATGAGCTAGACACAGTTCCTACCTCATTTCACTGATGAAGGAAACTGAGGTGCAATGAAATTAAATCACTTTGTCAAAATCACACAGTAAGCGGTAGCACCAGAATTTAAAGCCATGCTGTTTGCCTCTTGTACTCTTAATTAACCATTGTGGTATACAGTTGTCCCTTGGATTTCATGGGGGATTGGTTTCAGGACCCCCACAGATACCAACATCCATGGATGCTCAAGTCTCTGACATAAAATAGCATAGCATTTGCATATAACCAACACACATCCTCCTGTAAAGTTTAAATCATCTCTAGATTTCTAGATTACTTATAATACCTAATATAATGTAAATGCTAGATAAATAGACAATAGGTTGTATTGTTTAGGGATAATGACAAGAAGAAATAATCTGTACATGTTTAGCACAGATGCAATCTTTTTTTTTTATATACATATTTTTGATCTGCAGTTGGTTGAATCTACCGATACAAAGGGCTGACTCTACTCTCCTCCAATAAAAAGTTCTTATAAATTAATGTAAATTTATGTAAGTGAAACCAGAACAATTTTTAGAAATCAAACAATGATCAATTTCAGAACTCCAGAATGTTGGAGGAATCACCACCTTCCTGCTTCACCATGAAAAGAGAATTTGGGTAAGATCAAAACTGACAGTCTGTGTTTCAAATAGCTCAGTGGACCAGAAGCCACCAAATGGGTTTTAGTAATTTTTGTTCTTACACATCCCTTTCTGAAAGTTCTAACTGAATTCGTGGAGAGACTTAAAGTTTCTGGCCTTTCCTTGTTTTTTTAATAAAAACGATTGTTCCTTTCACTGTTAATCTGAAATTGGTTCCTTGAGCTGGGGGCAGGGGAAAGGGTGTGTAGCAGGTGGAGTCGCACAGGGCTCAGATTCATGAAACAGAGCAAACCACAGCCAAGGGTGTGACCGGCGTGGCCAGGGCTGCATGAAAGGGCAAATTCACGTGTGTCACACAGCATACTTTTGTCATTCGCAGGGGCAGTTCTAAAAACGACGACTTGCTGGAAACGAGAGTGAGGGAGGTGAGGCTCGGGTCACCTACTACAGTCAACTGCTTCCTTCTTTTAATTCCAGGGGCGAATGTTGAGGTTTTGAAATCAACCAATCACATCTTTCCCTTCCTATTTCTCTTGGATTAACAATGAACTTTGTTTTGTATTTTAGTTATCAGGCATGGAGGATAATGTTAATTGAATATAAATCTACCTAACCTATTGAGACATGGGTGTGCTCTCATTAACTGCTTGCTCATTTTTCACAAAGCAAAACACACACACACACACACACAGCGTTCATAGGTCTGCTCGTTACTGCAGTCTTCTGGGAGTGGCAGTTGGGGACTACAGTGTGAGGAAGAAGGGGAAGGAGGGACACATGTGGGGTTTATGATGTGGCACTTTATTAAACATTCTGTTTCCTCCTTCTTAACATGTCCTTCATTTACCTTGCCACAGGGGTGCTCTGGCACCAGGGAAGTCCCCAACCCACTCCATCCCAACCTGCTTCCCGTGTCAACCATGGAAGACAACTTCAGGCCTTATCATCTGGAGGTAATACAAGAGGAGGCTACACATCTTACTAACTAGTTTTTATCTGCCTTCCCCCAAGTTTCTGCCCTTAGAAACCGAAAGTGTTTTTCTTTTGTCTTATCACATCTCTGAAAATCTATTATTCTTTTTTGTAGATGATATAAGCTAAACCTCAAAGCCACCTTTTCGAGAACTACTCATTCCCTGGGTGTCTCCCATGTATATATGAAACATACATGTTCACAAAGTTCTTTTGGGCTTTTTTTTTT
>VBSM01000500.1:4038409-4061067 GCA_008086735.1 Cheirogaleus medius
CCTGAGCTCAAACAATCCTCCTGCTTCAGCCTCCCAGAGTGCTAGGATTACAGGTGTGAGCCACCCAGCCTGGCCTGTTATTGTTGTTAATTTGTCTTTTGTAACAGGGGTCTATTCCAACTAAGAACCTACGTGATTACTCTTCCTTCCCCTACACAGCTAGTCAGAAACATTAGAAGACTCCTGACATCTGGGGTTTTTTCCCTACTATATCATGCTATTTTTTTATACTTAAAGCAAGTTCTGAACATGCATAGAAATAATATTAAAGCATTTTTTATGTTTCCATGTCTCCTAAAGATCAAGGAATTTTTTACAAATTTGGAAAAAAGGACACCCGGTTGATACATTTGATATAGAAAGCAATATTGTAGTTATTATAATTTATTTTAAATGGAAGTAGGTTTGGGGAACTATGTGGTTAAACTCCTTTTTCATCCTAAACTCTTCCAAAATAAAAATAATGATGATGATAGTAATAATAATAACACCACTTATATTGTTAGGAAGTATTAAAAGGGAATGAAACCATAAAAGTACTGATAAGACTAGAAAAAAGGGGTCATTGTTAGACAAGAGGTTTCTTTTTATTTTCCTATTAAATGTTTATTTTGAGAATATTAAAACAGAAAAGCTACAAAAATATTACCATAAATTCCAATAAAACTTTCATGTAGATTCAGCCACATTTGGCCACATACTCTTTCTCTTATTATTCTTATTCTAATTATTTGTACCATTTGAATAAAATATGAGAGATTATGAGCCTTCATTTCTAAATACTTTGTATGTAACCTCTAAGAACAAGGAAAATTTCTTAAATAGCAGTGCAATTGTCGAATTCAGGATATTTAGAATACGTATACTGCTGTAATCCAATATGTAGTACATATGCAAAATTCTCCAGTTGTCCCCAAATTCTCTTTTTTATTTCAAAATATTAAGGAAGTATAAATATTTTATTACATGGATAACTTGTATAATGCTTAAGTCAGAGATCTTAGTGTGCCCATCACCCAAATAGTGTTCACTGTAGCCAATAGGTGAGTTTTTATCCCTCCTCTACTCCTTTTCCCCCTTCTTTATTTCCCATGACCTTTATATGATTCCTGTTTAAGTCAATTTTTATTTTGATAGTTGCAAAATAGTAGTCTTCTAGCAATCTTTCCCATTATATTTATTACTTGGTATTCTACTGTAAGTAAGAGGCTTCTTGTTTACTAATTGTTTAATATTAGAAAGGAATCATGGATCCTTTTTTAATTCAA
Source organism: Cheirogaleus medius (assembly GCA_008086735.1). Taxonomy (NCBI): domain Eukaryota; kingdom Metazoa; phylum Chordata; class Mammalia; order Primates; family Cheirogaleidae; genus Cheirogaleus; species Cheirogaleus medius. The sequence goes on from VBSM01000500.1 coordinate 4,039,678, forward strand.
TCATTTGTGTAATCCAGCATGATCATTATTCATTTAGACAGTCAACCTCTCCCAGGTTTGATCAGTGAGAGCCCTATCAAACTGGCTCCTTTGTGTTATTATTTGTATAAATTATGGGGTACAATTGCAATTTTGTTACATACATAGATTGAATACTGGTGAAGTCAGGGCTCTTAGGGTTTCCATCACCCAAATGATGTACATCGTACCCATTAACTAATTTCTCATCTGCCATCCCCCTCCCACCCTTTCACTCTTCTGAGTGTCCACTGCCTATCATTCCATACTTCACGTACATCTGGACACATTATTTAACTCCCACTTATAAGTGAGAACATGCGATATTTGTCTTTCTGTGTCTGACTGGTTTCACTTAAGATAATGACCTCCAGTTCCATCCATCCAGGTTGATTCCATATTTTTGCTTTTGTGCATAGTGCTGCAATAAACATACAAGTGCAGATATCTTTTTGATATAATTATTTCTTTTTAGTAGATACCTAGTTGTGGGATTGCTGGATTGAATGGTAGTTCTATTTTTAGTTCCTAAGAAATCTTCATACTGTTTTCAGTAGAAATTGTACTAATTTTCATTCCCACCAACAGTATATGAGTTCCCTTATCTCTACACCTTCACCAATATCTGTTGTTTTTTGACTTTTTGATAATGGCCATTTTGACTGGTGTAAGATAATGTCTCAATGTGGTTTAAATTTCCATTTCTCTGATGATTAGTGATGTTAAGTATTTTTTTATGTAACTGTTGGAAAAACATCTTAGATCTAATAAATGAATTCAGTAAAGTTTCAGGATACAAAATCCACACAGAAAAGTCAGTATCATTTCTAGATACCAATAATGATCTATCTAAGAAAGAAATCCAGAAGGCAATTCCATTTACAATAGCTACAAAAAGAAAATAAAATACCTAAGAATATATTTAACCAAGGAGGTGAAAGATATCTACAAGAAAAACTACAGAACACTGATGAAAGAAATTGTAGATGGCACAAACAAATGGAAAAACGTCCTATGCTCATGGATTGGAAGACTTAATATCATTAAAGTAATCATACTGCCCAAAGCAATCTATAGATTTAATGTAATCCTTATCAAAATACTAATGTCATTTTTCACAGAATTAGAAAAAACAATACTAAAATTCGCATAGAAACAAAAAAGAGCTAAAGAACCAAAATAATCCTAAGCACAAGAACAAAGCAGGGAGCATTGAATTACCTGACTTCAAATTACACTACGGGGCTTTAATAACCAAAACAGTATGGCACTAGTATAAAAATAGACACATAGATCAATGGAACAAAATAGAGAGCCCAGAAATAAAGCCACATATTTACAGATAACTGGTCTTTAACAAAATCAACAAAAATATACACAGGGGAAATAATACCCTTTTCAATAAATGGTGCTGAGAAAATTGGATTGCCATAGGCAGAAGAATGAAACTGGACCCCTATCTCTCACCATTTATAAAAATCAACTCAAGATGGATTAAAGGCCTAAATGTAAGACCTGAGACTATAAAAATACTAAAAGAAAAACTAGGATAAACTCTTCTGGACATTGGTCCAGGCAAAGGATTCATGACTAAGACCTCAAAAGCACAGGCAACAAAAATAAAAATAGACAAATGGGACTTAATTAAACTAAAAGGATTCTGCACAACAAAATACATAATCAACAGAGTGGACAGACAACCTGAAGAATTGGAGGAGCATTTGGAAATATCTGGAAAATATGCACACTACACGGGTCTAATACCGGAATATACAAGGAACTCAAACAACTCATCAAAAAGAATGAAGTAATCACATTAAAAAGTGGGAAAAGGATATGAATAACCATTTTTCAAAAGAAGACAAATAAATAGACAAGAGATTTTGACCTTAAAGGAAAAATTAAATTTCAGGATCCCCAAAATCCATTTTGCCAAAGGGAGAACTAAACCTGGGAACTAAGTCATCCAGCACTGCCATTCTCTCCCCAGAACAAATTGCTATGATTTCCCAAACCTGTGACATGACTTTATGTATAAGGTAGGTTCCCACAACAACAAAAGTCTTTCAGCTCTCCAGATCGCTATCCTCACAGATTTGCTCACAGGGAAGTGCCTTGTTAGTCCCTAAACCTTTCAGGATATATAGCCCCCAAAAAAGAAGTGCATGCCAATTATAACATTAGGACTGCAGCCTAAATAAATTCTTGAACTTGAGTCCTGTTAAGTCTCACACTGACAATGTGGATTGCAAGCTTATCTCCACAGGTGCAGACCAAAGACAAGATGAGATCCATCACTTCTCTGCTTACCCTGAAAAGACTACATAATTGACTTTTTCCTCTATTCCTATTTTTCAAATATTCACCTTATCTTATGTAAAACGTGGGTTTACTAAGAACTAGAGCCTCACAAAAACAGCCATTTACCTCACTGCCCACGCCTACTCCTCCTTTTATTTCTATATGCCCTCTCCCCTTAAATACTGAGTTTCCAAAGCCCTCTTCACAGAGCACAGGTCACAGATGCACCTGTGGTTTGTGCTTTTCCTGGGTGTATCCTCAAACTTTGGCTTAATAAACCTCAACTGATTGTGACTCTCATCTCAGTCACTTATTACTTGAGTTATCAGACCCATTTCTAGAAGACAAAAAACTAATACCACCAATGTAGAGAATTGTTGAAGTTGTCAATGAGTTTTTGTTTATGGAGGTTATATTTATTAATATTTGTATTTATCATATGAAAAATTAAAACTCAGAAAAAAGTAACTATTATTTATTAATTTAAAAATAACAATCAGAAATTCATTAACACAAAGAACAATTTTATGAAAAATAAATGTTTTCAAAAAATAATGAGAAGAGTAACATTATATTTTTACAAATCTCTTTTATATCTGGCTTAGTAGAAAAAGCTGGATCTTTTGCTGCTGCATTTAAGCTGTTTGGACTTATTAGTTTTGGTTGCTGTATATGAATAAAATCCACTCTTACATAGACATGTAATTGGAGAAGGGAGGAATAATTTAATAGCCTTTTTAGATCATTATAGATAGTCTTCTTTAATACTATACCAAAACTCAAAATTGGTCATTTCTTAAAGGTTAGATGTAATATGGAATCTAAAAGTCTATCAATGAACTTTTAACATTTCATCACATTGAACTTTATTGGCCTATTTTGCAGTATGCTCTTACTCATAAATGATTATATTAATATAACATCTACACGGTTCATTTAGAAAATATTGGCTTAGAGTTATGCAGATTTTCAACATGTTGGCCCATTAAATTACATAATAATAGATATCATATTTGTAAATGTGACCACCAAGCTGATCAGAAAAATCTTTTAGTATCTGAAGCTGTCAAGCTGTGGTGATGGATACAAGTTTTCCAAAATTCTAATTTTCCCTTGTATTCATAACTCAAATTTTATCATTGGCAACCAATTGTTTTCCTTGAAGTGACAGAACCATTTTGTTTATTTTTGAGAAAAAGTCTGCAAAATACCCAAATCTGTATAATGATAATGAGTCTGCCACTATTATAGAAAGGTGATGAGAGGTAGAGGGTACTTGTAAGAGCACCAACTGTCTCAAATGATATGAGATGCTAAGAAACACTTTCTAAAGTTGGTAGGACAAGAAACATGAGTTTAGGAATATTATTAATAGTTGCATACATAAATATAAGCAAAATTAAATACTGAATGTACTAATAAAACATTTTTTGAGACAGGATCTATCTATGTTGCCCAGGTTGTTCTCAAACTCCTAGACTCAAGGAATCCTCTTGTCTCAACATCCCGAGTACGTGGGAGAGCTGGCACACCACCATGCCTGGCTGTAAAACATTTTTAAAAATAGAGCAGAGCAAACAAAGAAAAAAAATACCAGGTAAAAGTTCTGATCTATTATAGCAAAGTTATGTGGTCTAAAGTTGGTGCATCCAGAAATGGAATTATTATTGTCATTGATGTTATTTAGAGTTATCTTGATCATCAGCCACAGAGATGAAAGCAGAAACAGCAGAAACAAGTAGGGCTAGTATAAGGGCAGAAGCAAGACACTTTAGTTATTAATTTAATTCCAATCTATACTGCTTGCTTTAAAATAAAAAGTTTATACTTTTCTAATATGTGTGATATGATCACTGAGTTTTATGAAATGATGTGATATAATTTGAAACTATATATTATTATATATAAATATTAAATTATACTAATAGGGGCAATAAATGGGTAATTGCAAAAGTCTGGGATGGAGACACATTTTGTGGATCAACCTCACAATAACTAGGTTCTTTATAAAGCTTTCTTAGAATCAGAGTTGTAAATGAACAAGAACAAGCAAACTAATAACATATGTGTTGAGGTGGGTAGTGGTGGAAAGTACTTGATTCTACAACTTAGTACAAAATTGCATCAATAAAATAAGATGGATTTAGGGATGGGTTGATGGGTATCATTAAATAAAATAAATAGAGTAAAAGGTTAATTATAAAATCTAGGTAGAGAGTGTGTGGGTATTCACCCTATTGTCCATTCAATTTGTCTTATATTTAAAATTTTTCATAATAAAATGGAAAAATTTTTGAAAAATTCCAAACAAACAAAACAAAATCAAATGGTAAACAAATAAAGTCACTATACCTTTCTTGTCCTTGACAGATTCTTAATTTCTGTAAGACATAAGCTCTCTTTTCAACAAAGGTTAAAAAACTGTCCTTCTTAATGTCAGGGAACAAGCAATTCTAGCTCTGAGCAGAGATCTGAGAGGGGGGAAAATTGTCCTTCCACACACTGGCCTTTTTCCCTGTGGTCACTTTGATTATAGGGACTTTTCGAACATTTCCATTTTAGAGACTTGCCTTAGCGGGTCTTATGATTTGTCTCCAAAATTGATCCTGATTCTAAACACTATAAAATTTTTGGCCTTGGGGAATAAATATTTAATTTTTCTATAAAATTTGAACATGCCTATTTGATCTTTGTTGTTATTATTGTTGTTTTTGTTTGAGAAACTTTAAAATTTAAGACCTGCCCATGAGAGGATTACCAAGAGGCTTCTCAGGATCTCAGAATTGGGGATGGGTATTAACATGAAGGAAAAGTTAGTGTCATCAAGGAAAAATAGTTCAGAAATGCTGAAGGTCAACACACAGTCACCTTGTGGAATCCTCTCTGGTTTTAATTCCTGACCTTCACTATTAAGGCTGAAGGACCTTTTGGCAAACCATTTCAGTTAGAAATAACTGGAATGTTTTCAGTTAGAAAAGTTAGAATAACTAACTTTCCTATAATAAAGTCTAAGATTTCCGAAATGCTAAATGAGAGGAAAGGAAATGAAAGGTAATAATTTCCAAGGACTATGCACCATATTTTGGTTTCAAACATTCGGTGATTTTTGCTTACTACTATGACTATGTAAGAACTTTCTTTATATATCTTTTCTTCAACGCTACTTACTGTGACCTCTATTACTACAAAATAAGAAGGAAAATGTGGGTTCCAGACACACCACAGTTTCACTAAGGCCAGCATTCTTTGCAACCACTAAGCAGGACCACAGTGGAGCACCCTGCAAAATCTCTGCATTTCCATTGTGCTTATTCAGACAATTGAGTGTAGGGAGAATTGTTGTTGCTTTTGTTTCTCAAAAGATATAAAGTTAGGTGACTTCTCCATAACTCTTCAGCTTTGCCCTTCCTGATCTCTACTTAGAAGTGGAAACATAGAAGTTTTATCTAAGCTAAATATAACAATTTAAGAAATGGAAGAACTTGTCAACTGGCAAGTGTGTCTTTGCTTAGGCAGTGCTAAGGGAGAAGATGTATATTTTGAGTGATATAAGAGAGACTCTTTCCAGACACTTTACCTCCCTCCAGATACGGTGGTGTTAAAAAAGAGTGACTCAGTGTTGGGACTACAAGATCTTAGGAGCTAATAGCTTGCCAGTACTCAAAGCGCCTCACAAGCCTGGGTAAATCTCCTCAATCAATGCCCATTTTCAAAACCAAAAGGTAAATAGATACATAAATAAAGATAATCCACTGAGCAGCATCTCCAGAGCATTAAGGAAACAAATGTAATGTGTCATTTCTGTTTTATAAGATCGGAGGAAGGAGAGAAAGCACAGAAAGGAAGAGGTTTAAACATGGGTCTGCACAGGAGGGGTGTGAAGGTATTGAGTCAGTAATGTGCATTAGCTCTCCTTAAGAACCTTATGTTTCTACTGTAGACCTAACCGATCTCATGGCTTGATCATCTAAGTTCATCACATTCCTGCTGAGTGTGTAATGCCTCGTGTTTATTTTCATCTTGTTATAGGACAGGTTGTGTTGCATATCCAATAAAAATAGTGGTCATTTCTAGGCTGTCTCATGTTGTGTTCTCATGCAAGAAGTGACTTTGACAGTACCCTTAGCATTAACAACCATGGAAAGAAAGGGTAGGAGACAGGATTGGTCAGAGGAGTTGAAACGCAATATAGTCTTCATGGAAATGGAAATTGCAGTCAACGTTACAGAGAACCTGAGCTGGGATGAAACTTCAGAGGCATTCCAAGTCAGTGGGAGAGGGTCAGTCTTTTCTCTGCCCACCTAAGTTCTTCCCGTGGGCAATCCTACAGGAAGGAATATGACCTTGGCTCTTTTCAGCAGAGGCAAGCCCAGAGGAAGCTGACTCCTGAGGGCAGGCCCCCTGCCCAGTCCCAACAACTATGGTAATTATGTCTTCACCTAGGCTTAGAGAAACACAAAAATTCACCTGGCTGGTGGAAGTCTGGATGGGCCTCCCAGGTGGGCAGAGGTCACAACTTTGTCTTTGACAGAGATGGGACGATTAGAATCATTAATAACAATGGCCTAGAATGAGGGCCTTTCTTTTAAAAGTTCTATATTTCTTATTATATACAGAAATTTAGATTTTGAGATGATAGTCTGCAATTTTCCTCCTTTGCTGTCAAAATAACAAACTTCTCTTTCCTTCTCCTCAAACACTTGTCCTCGTTCTTCGGATGCGGCCTCATGGACAAGTACCAAGCTTTCGGTAACAATTGCAGATCTTACACCAAGAGAAAATGATGAGTGGGTCCTTGAGTCTCTTTGAGAAAGACATGCTTCTCAGTTAAAAGATCCAGCTTCATCTTCCCTGCTTCCTTTCTTCCAAACTTAGATTAATATGACTAGAGAAATGATGCTGCCCTGCTGCATATTTTATAGGCCTATGGAAAGTAAAGCTTTACTGTATGTTCCTGGATGTGCCTTACTCACAACCATTTGAGCTAACTATAAAGGAGCCCTAAAGGTACTGCGGAGGCTGGGAGGTGGGAGGATGGAGAGAGCCTGAATTGCAATAGAGGTAAAATCTTGTGTGTGTATTTGTATGTATGTATGTGTGTGTGTGTGTGTATATGTGTGTGTGTGTATACATATGTGTGTATATATATATGTGTGTGCATGTGTGTTTATGTGTGTGAATGTGTATGTATGTGTGTGTGTGTGTATATATATATATATATATCAGAAGATAGGATTAGAATAAGAAAACCACTATAAATTAAATTTAATCTCATAGGACATTGAGAAATAAAAATAAAACTCTAAGCCCCCCAGAATGACTGAGTGGACCCCTTCTTGGCCAAGGAAACCCCAGAGAAGCCTTGAAAATTAATTCCTAACCATGGCTGGATGGGAGGTCATGCATGCCTTGTTATACCTGTTCCCTCCTTTACCACTAGTATATGTTCTTTCCGTAAGGATTAAACAGAACTAGCCCTTTGGAAAGACTTGCTCCACTGCTGATTTCAATCAATTGCCTAATGCTGCTCCTTCCTTTTTTGTGTTTTAGGCAAAATGATTGACCAGCATCCCTTCCCTATAAGAGGCCACTGACCATGGAATGGTTCTGACTAGTCTACAGAAGATGCAGTAAGGGTTTTGTGTCCTCTGCTTCACCTTTTGATGTCAGAGGGCCAAAAATACCACCCTATGATCATACCAAAGCCACCAATTTTTGTACATGCGACCTGTGAAGCAGCGTGAAGCTCACTGTGCACGTGCACGTTTCTCCTTTCATAAATATTCATGCTTACTATAGTTTGTTAAATATGTGTATTTAGCCACCCTTCTCAGTATAAATTCCTGCTCCCAGTTGCCTTTCCCTGGAAGGGCTTGCCTCGGACTTTTGGCCTGAGGTTTTGCTTCCCAGCCTGTCAGAATGCAGAATGCAGAAGCAGAATGCAGCCACCTTGCAGGCTGTAACCCTTTATGAGAAAATAAATGTCTTCTTTCAACATTTATGAACCTTGTCATTCTTCAGTTGACAACGTCTAGCACAATTGTTTGCATGCAATAGGTGCTCAATGACTGCTGAATTATTATAAGACCTGAAAGCAAGAATAAGCAATCAACAACGCCATGGGGTTCTACACTGGGAATTATGTCTCCTGATTTTCAGTCTCAGCATACATTGTCAACGGACTCTGTTTTCTATTTCTCTCTTTCCTTTTCCCTCTTGACCATGTCATTGCTTGGCATACAGTTCCTTCATAGATGGCAAAAGAAAACCTGTACATCTCTCTATTTCAGGAGTTGCTCTGATAGGTTTATACATTAAGAAAAGGCTGATATAACAAGATAAAATCAGAATTTGATGATTTCACTGATCTTTATTTTTTTTTAACTGTCCTACTTTAGCAGTATAATTTCAAGGTGGTCCAGGTAATATAATTTCAAGAGAGTAAGTTGCTTTAAATTATGCTATCTATTTCAAGCTGAGTTAAACTGCATTCCACGGTTAGCTAGTTGCTTTATGGGAGTAAATACTTTGTGCCTACTTTAATCTTTTTGTCATGTCTTCGTGCAATAGAAGAGATAATTTATCAACCAATGGAATAATATCGTTTTAAAAGATCCAGTAAAGTTTGATCTTATCTTTAGGAAAAGTGATACTTTATGTTAGTGTTTCACAACTGCCTTTTGGTCATTATTTCTTTCCTGGGAATCTAACCTGAGTTTTGAGGTCTTTTATCTGTGCCCTATTTCTTCAGCCTCAGATAACTTTCCATCCAACTCTCTGCAGCCCAGTGGCAATCTTCCCATGGTCCAGAGATATGCTGCTCCAGCACTACTTTTGGGGATAACTTATTCAGAAAAAGATATTCTGTGTTGGAAGTTGGTTTAATGATATGCACCCATATATTCAGAAAATGTCAATCAGCTTATTTCTCTTGAAATTGACAAGATGGAAGGAAGCTTGCCTTTCTAGAGCTGACATATAGTATCATTGCCCTTTCATAGCTACAAGCTATAATTTGCTACCTTTTGTTAATATCTGTCCCTAAAATAATCCTCTTCAAATGGTAGCTAGGAATAGAATTGGCCTCAAAAGTCAAGAAAATGAAATCATAATTAAAATGCAGATAGATTCACAGTATACTCTGTCCTAGTGCACAAATGTTTGTAGGCTAATTTCCCAGCTGGTGATGTGGAACTCAGCTTTGTCAAAAGGTTTGGGGTTTCTGAAAGCTAGTGTTTTGGACTTTTTTTTTTTTTTAAATAGAAGCAATATGTGGGTAGTGTTGAAAAAGTTCTTGAAACATGTTTCTTTAGATCCGGAATCCTTTAGATCATGCATTCTTAAAATGGGGAATATCATTTTGACATGGACAGAATTTATTCTGTAGAGTACAAAAGTGTAATTATTATATATATACACATATTATATACCTTAATATATATTTTATATAGAGTACATCTATATAATTGAAATTTCATAGGAGGTTTAATTAGGAAAAAAAATTGTCTTAAAAAAAAATCTTCCTTAGGGGGAAAGTAAAAGAAAAAAAAGGTTAAGAGACACTGCTTTAAATAGAAGGTAAAAGAAAACTAAAAATGATGAAGGGTGCATAAAATCAAAAGAAACAAATTAAGATTGACAGAGCGTGAACTTGGTGACAGAGAAGAAAAGATAATGTTTTTCTAGGGAGTGAAAATACACAACTCATTTTCAGCTTAGGGGCATCAGTAGGGAAGATTAACAACTTAAACCAGTAGCTCCAAAACTTATGGATGGAGATGATACTTGGTAACAGAAAGGGAAGTGAAAGCAAAGAGGGCTCATTTAAAGAATTAAGTTGAGTTAATAATGTAGGGAGCAAGGCTTTTGCCCCCCCCTAAGTTTCCCTGAAAAAAATCACTGACATGAAGCAGATTGATTAATAGGAGGAAAAAGATATACATTTATTTTAATGTACATACACAGGAGCCTTCAGAATAAAAACTCTAAGATGCAGGGGAAATTGTTCATTGAGTTCAAGAAAATAAGGACAGCCATGCAGAAACATGACTGGACAAAAGGGCATGATCTGATGCTCACAGGCTGAGTGGGAAACCCCCAAGAGGCCTGTCTAGATTCTTCTTGGCCTCTCTGAGCAGCATCCTTCCTGCTGTGGGATGTGGGGCAGGACCCTCTCTGGAATGGGGGTCTCATGACCTATGTCAAAGAAGGTAGGTCAGATAATTAATTTATGATTGATTTTTACATAGAATAATTTTAGGTTTTATGGCTGGCTTTAGGGAAAAGAGGTTTTGGCTTTTATGATCCAACCTGGGGAAGAGAGATTCTGATGGGACTGAGAGGCAGGAGGACAAGGGAAGGTAAGAGAAAAACTTTTGCTTTTGAGGCTTTCATTCTGGGATAGTATTTTCTGAGCCTTATCAGTAACATGAAATGGTACTTTTAAATTAAGTCAATTCTATGTAATATGTTTTTTTATAATCCCATCCCACTTTCGTGACAGTATGTCATTTAAATTGGCTAAAAATGCTAGATTGGACTTCAGAGGACAGAACAGGGAAAAGCATGGCTTAGCCAGGGCCAGGTTCCTTTAAAGCTGTGCAGCTGGTACAATTACACAGGACCCCATGCCTAGGAGGACCCTGTGCTTGATTTAAGGCTCTGCTGTCACTGTCTTGAAATTCTTCCTAATTTTGAACAAAGGAAACTGCATTTTTATTTTGCACTATGTCCCGAAATTTATGTAACTGGTCCTGAGAACAGTAATTAAATATGGGTGAGCCCAGAGGAGCAACGGGTCTTTGGAGGAGAAATTTCCCTTTGCCAATTTAACTTCTCAAGGTGTTATAAGAAGAAAGCTGCCCAAGGAACCAGTGGGCAGAATGCTCTAGGGGTAATGTTTTACTAAACATTTGCAGAAGTGAGATACCATAGTGTCTTTAAATGCCAAAATATATCCCACTTGCAGAAAAGGAGTGCCACTACCAACCTGAGCCTCACACAATGACTAGATTACTGTCCCTTTGTGACTCTCAGCCTCCACTGCCTTTATGATGGCCATAAAGGTGATGGTGCAGGATAAAGGTGGAAGGAAATAATCCACTAAGTCAAATACAGCATATGCTTAATTGGCCTTATTTTTGGCATCTTAAATCCCGTGAGGTTAGACTGTTATTATTGTTCTAATAAATAAATAGATTCCATTAAAAAATAAGGCTATTTTCAAAGACTTTGCTCGTACTCACTCTGAAATTCTATCATTTTATAATATAAAGAGTAGAATAAAAAAAAGCGTAGAATAAATTACGGATAAAATTATGAGAGATATGCTTTAGCAAATGTGAGAGATACAAATGAAAATTTGTGAGTGGGCTAAGAAGAAGTTTCTGCCTATAATGTTTTGAAAACTGTCTGCAAAATCAAGCTGGAGCAGCTGTTTGCATGGCAAGATGATTGTATTTCAGACCCTGATGAACATCAGTTGCTGGAAGTATCAGTGGCGATGGCAAAGACAAATGCTCACAGAAAACCGTTCTCTTTCCTTCCTGTCCTAGGGCCGCTCAGGATTAGAAACAAGATCCCTTTTCCTGGCGTCAGCCCTATTCAAAGGTGTCAGTGGGGAGCCGGGAAAGAGGCACTCAGCATGTGGAGCTGCCTTTCTCTCAGGGATGCCGCAGCTCTTGCAGGTGATGAGAAGAAGGTGTGATTCTCACATTTAATGTAATCCCTGAAATTTGAAGCTTTCAGTTAACATCTGGTCTTGAAAGAGAAACTCTTGGCAGGTTGTCTTCTTGCTGGCTGGCTGGCTGGGTCAAAGGGACTTCCTGTCCTCCTCCTCAGTCAAGGTAGCACGAGTGAATGGTTCAGTTGCCTTCACTCCAGCTGGGCGAAAGCAGGCAGGAGGAACCCACTCCACGTGCAGGAGGCTCCTGACAGCTGGCTCCTGCCATTCTCAGCCTGTGCCCTCTAATCAGGTGGCTGTTCAATTATGTCCAGTGAACCCTAGCTGAGCAATTAAAAAAGCAAATGCTTCGTGAGAATGGCACGGCTGGAAAAATTGATAAATTCGCTTTTGCTTGTGACTCAAGGCACAGTGTAAGCTGTTTAAATGTTACCCTGGAGCTGTGGCTTAGTGGAGCTTTAAAGAGGCCTGACCCTTCTCAAAAGGAAGGGGCTGCAAATGATATACACACAGGGCAATAGGAAATTGTCAGACAATTATTACATTTGTCTCTCCCTCTGATTTTCCCCTCTCTGTAAAATTTGTGTCTTTCTGGTAGTGATAGCAGATATCGTTGTAATTACTGGTTGGCCAGTCTTTTGGTAGCATTTCATGCCCCTCTGTTTCTTCCTTTTGCTTTTAGACATTGGGGTTGCTTTGATGCCAGAATTGATAGAACGAAGGGTTGTTTTCTTGGTCGTTGGCTGTCTCTTCTACTCTGCGTTCCTTTCCCTCTCCCTTCTTCTGTCTGATCCTGGTCCACTTCAAATGACTCCCAGGCTTTTCAAAATAAGAAGCTCAAAAAGAGATAATGCAAGCAGAACACAGAGGCACAGAATGGAGGTTTGCACATGCCATCATCCTGTTACTAAATGGCTGTTCATTGAAGTAGTGATAGATCATTGAGAACAACTTCTCCTATGAGTGGTGCTGGAAGTAGACATATTTTCAAAAAGAGATTCTATTATATTGTATCAAAATCATAAGAATGTTAGTAAGCTTTGACTTAAGAGATTCCACATACAAAACTATATACTTAGGGGAGAACTAAAGATGTGTATAAAGACATTACTTTTTGGAAATTTTCCAATGCCATTTATAGAAGTAAAAAAAAAATAGGATACAGTCTAAGTGTTAAATAATAGTATTGGGTAAATATATTGTAGAAGATCAGAATATGCCATGCAAAAATATACCTTTTGGGCATAAGGATTATTTTGAGCTGCTTGTTTTGAGAAACTGTGGACTCAGGAGGAGCTCTGAAAACAGAGTATAAGTTACACTTTTGTAAGGAAAACTTACATGAATAAAGGAAACTTCAATTTGTAAGAGCATCTCCCTCTCCATTCCAGAAGGAAAAGGATAACTCTAAATCCTGGAGACTCTAAAGAGTGATGTCAGCAAGACGGAGAATAGGACTTCTCAGTCTTCATCTCCTTGCAGAAACATTTATTTGAACAATTTATCCATGCACAAAAATACCTTCACGAGAGCCAAGGAATCCAGGTGAGAGATTACAGCATCTTGGTGTGGCACAGAAATAAGGAATAATGCACTAAAAAGGGTAGGAACAGCAGTTTTCATTACCCTCCTCACCCCTCCCCAAAACCTAGACAATACAGTACAGAGAGAGAGAGAGAGAGAGAGAGAGAGAGAGACAGATGCCCTTTGTGTGGGAGAAGGAAAGTGAAATAAGCACATGACTTTACTGCAGACCCCAGCATCAAGCCCACCCCTGGTCCAGAATGGCCCTGTGGCCCCAACCTTATGCAGACATACATTCCAGCAGACCCTGCATCCAGGCCCACCCCAGCTGACTCAGGGTTTAAGCATACCCCATAAGACCACAGCCTCCAGGCCCTCCCCAGTTTCAGATAAGCCCCTGGAGCTCCAGTCTCTAGGACAGCCTCCATGATGGCCCTTACATACCCAGGATCCAGGACATCCTTTGTGGCCCCAGGCACCAAGCCAACCCCCATGGATTCTAGCCCCAGTGAATGCAGGGTCCAGGTCTACCTCAATACAGCCTGGTGCTGGGCTGTCCCCCATGTACCTACACTCCAGGGTGATCAACGCATGGATCCAGATTCCAGACAGTCCCTGCAGACTCAAGCTTCAGGCTTGCCCCAGTGCCAGGCTGGCCCCAGGATCCAGCTTGTCCTTCTGGGCCCAACTTCCAGTGGACCCAGAGTCCACATCTGCTCTAGTAGATTCAGAACACAATCCTGACCTCATGGACTCAGGTCCCAGGCCCATCCCAGTCTTAACCCATCCCCCATGGAATCAGGCTCCAGGCCCATCACAGTGCCAGGTCAGCCCCCAAGGACTCAGGCTCAAGACCCAGCCCAACACCAGGTTGGCCCCTATGGACACAGGCTTCAGGCTGGCCCCTACAGAGAGAGGCCCCAGGCCTACCTCCATATACTCAGCCAACAGGTCCACTTTAGTGAACTCTAGCACCAGGTCAGGCCCCATGGACCCAGAATGCAGGCCCACCCCAGAAGAACTAAACTCTAGGCCTAGCTCAGTAGACCCAGGCTCTAGGCTTAGTCACACAGACCCAGGCACCAAGTCATCTCCTATAGATCCAGATATCATTCCCACCCATCTGCTGACCAAGGCATCCTGTCATCCTGCCCAAGAACTCCTGCAGCAAGCCCACCTGCAGATACCACACAGCCTGCCAAGAATATCAGGATGAGCTGACTGATGAAGGGCTTTCCATGCTGAAGCCCATCTATAACTATTGGAATAGGTGCCTACTTGTTTAAATGCACAAAAATCAATGCAAGGCCATAAAGATCACAAATAATCAGGGAAACATGACACCAACAAAGGAACAAAATTAAGCACCAGTAACAGACACTAAAGAAATGGATATATATCAACTGCTTGAGAAAGAATTCAAAATAATTGTCTTTTAAAAGTTCAGTGAGCTATAAAAGAACACAGATAGAATGCTAAGCAATATCAGTAAAATAATACACAAACAAAATGAGAAAATCAACAAAAAGATAGAAACCATAAAAAAGAACCAAAAAGGAATTCTGGTGCTAAAGAACACTTATGGCTAAAGTGAAAAATTCAGTAAAGAACTTGGACAGCAGATTCAATCAAGTAGAAGAAAGACTTAGTGAGCTCAAAGACATGTCATGTGGAATTATCCAGTCCAATGAACAAAAAGAAAAAAGAATGAAAAAACAAGAGGAAAGAAAGTCTGGTGAACTTATGGGACAACATTAAGTGAAACAACATAGAAGCAGAGAAAAAGAAAAGGGCAGGAAACTTATTTAAAGAAGAAATGACAGAAAACTTCCCAAATTTGAGAGGGAAATGTATATCCAGATCCATGAAACCCAACACCAGATCTATCTTTTAAGAAATGTTAAAGGAAGTTCTTCAAGTTGAAACAAAAGGATGTTAACTAATAACAGGAAAACAGAAGAAAGTCTAAAATTCACTGTAAAGGTAAGAATATAGTCAAATTAAGAATACTCTAATACTATGATAATGATACATAAATAACTTGGAACCTCAGTATAAGAGTTAAAAGACAAAAGTATTACAAATAAGTATAGTTACAATAACTTTTTAATACACCTGATATATAAAAGATGTAAATGATGGCATCGATAACATAAAATGAGGGTAGAAGGAGAAATTAAAGGGTAGAGTTTTTGTATGTGGTCAAAAGTAAATTGTTATCAGTTTAAAATACACTATTATAACTATAAGATATTTTATGTAAGTCTCATGGTAACCATAAAGAAAAAACGTGTATTAAAACACAAAATAAAAGAAACAGGAATCAAAGTATACTATTAAAAAAAATTTATCAAAGCACAAAGAAAGACAGCAAGAGAAGAATAGAAAACAGTTGGAAAATAATTAACAAAATGGCCATACAAAGTCCTTACCTACCAACCTTACATTTGTTTTAAATGTAAATGGATTAAATTCTCCAGTGAAAAGACAGAGTGGCTGAATGAATTAAGAAACAAGATACAACAATATATTGCCTGCAAGAAAACCACTTTAGCATTGAAGACATACATAGACTGAAAATGAAGGAATTGAAAAAGATATTCCATGTAAATGGTAACCAAAAGACAGAAAGGGTAGCTATACTTATATCAGACAAAATAGGCTTTAAATAAAAAAAACAGTTATTAAAACAAAAGACAAAAGGATAATTATATGGTGATGGTCAATTCATCAAGAGAATATAGCAATTGTAAATATATACACACCTACTTTGGATCACCTAAATACATAAAGAAAATATTAACAGAACTGAAGGGAGAAATAGGCACCAATACAATAATAATACAATAATAATACAGAATTTTAATACCTCACTTTCAACAATAGGTTGATTATCCAGATGGGGAAACAGCAGACTTGAACAACACTATAGAACAAATGAACCTAACAGACATATACATCATACATATACATGTATGTATCTATATACATACACACACTCATACCAAATAGACATATAGAATATGCCTGTATATATATTAATATATATGTATGCAGGATGGTAGAATAATGGATAAAAGAAGAGCAGAGTCATGCTCTTTGGGGTTACTTTTCAGCCCTGTTACAGCACTCTAGTGCCCTCATAAAGCCTCTCGTGTTTAGAACATCCCTCAAGAACCCCTGCATCCATGATCCTGCTCTTTATTTGCTGACACAAGGTAATCGTGGACTAAGTGGAAGAAAGTGTGAACTGTCACCTTACTTGGGCCTCAGATTCTCATTTATCCAATGAGGAAATTTGACTAGATAATCAATATCTCCAGGCCTTTCTGCTTCTAAAACCAGACTCTCTAAGTATGTATGACTCTCTAAGTCATAATTCTTCATGAGTGACCCTGATGGAGTTTTGTTTTGTGTTTCTGTCACTGTGACAGGCATATATGATGAACATATTTTTGGCGAGTGGCTCTGTCAGCAACCCTCATCAGAAGGCTGCATCACAGGGGGCATGCAGATATCCTCCACTTAGTTGGCCACACACATGAGTGTGAGGAAGAGACAACTCTGGCAGTGTAAGGAAGAGAGAACAAACATAATGAACAAGCATCACGAGATGTTTTTAGATAAACTTCTAGAGACAGTTTCCCAGTAGTACATAAAGTATTTGATCTTTAGATGATTGTGAACCAAATTAAAAAGTGTCCTCAATTATTTCTCATTGGTGGCAACCAAAAAGTCTGCTTATCTTCAAGCTGAGGGGAAGACATGAAGCCCAATGAAAGGACAAATAACCTGTATATGGGTATGTGATGGGTGTGTGCTATGCATGTTTGAAAACAGGTGAGAATTATCCTGTCTTTCTTCAGATACATATCTATCTACCTCTCCTTAAGAAATTTATTTTTTTCCCCTGGAATTGAGTGCTTGAATTATTCTCCCCTCCAACCCAAGAAATATGAGGCTCGATTAGGTTCCTGATTCTGAGCAGAGGTGCAGACACAATATCAAACTATCCTTTTGATTGTGATGCAGTTAAAAGAAGAGATATGGTCATGTTTAAAAAGAAATTATTTTGTGGTTTTGGTTTGTGCCTGCATTAATTTCATAATCTTACAACTATTCCATTATTTCCCTTGTATAGAGATGGATGGGCATCTATCAAAGTTGGTGCCCCATGGCTGATCTTGGTCATGTAGTTTTTGTTCCCTCTCTGTCCTGGCACACTGGTTCCCTGAGCCCATAGTTATTATCATCTCCACAGTGGAAGAACACAGCGTGTGAGTGGAGATAGGAGAGTAGTGGGCCTGAACGCTAGTCTTAAATTGGTTAGTTTCTAGAGATGCCTGGAATTGTTTCCTTGGATTTTATACCATCCATTTTAATAGCCTAAAGATGTGCTGGAAATATCTCACATTAACTCCCATTTTCACAAGAAAGGTGGAGGTCAATTTTGTTATGGTAAAATTCCTTGCAATAAATTCATTTGAGGATCCACGTGTGGCTTGTGTCAACCACGCTCGTCCAGCAGGCTGGCCTGTAGCCAAAATGTTTGTAGTGCCTCTCAGAGCAGCCGTGACTGGTCAATGGCATGTACTTAGTCTTCCCATAAACTCTCCTGCAGGGAGGGCCAGGGTGCTCATTCCTTTTAGGCTATGTCACCACCAGCAGGCTCATTCATGAGGATCTGCAGGTGAGTGAAGCAAATGATTTCAAAAGAGAAAGTGATAGTCCAGATAGGACCTAACTTCCCCTTTCTCTGGCATAAACATTATTTCCTTCAGAAATTATCCTTTATTGGTGTCGTACCCTTCCCACTTAGCCCACCTTGAGATTTACCAGTGATGCCACAGAAAAGCTGGAGGCTTATGCAGCCCTTAACTTACCGGCACAGACTTCCCTCTGGATTGGGGCCGGGTAGACAGTGGGGATGGAGGGAACATGGTTCTCTCCTCTCTCTTCAACCCTTCTAAGTGGTGTCTTTTTTACCCACTTTGACCAGAGTCTAGAAAGTGCTTTCCAACCTCAAGCCTCCTTGCAGTTAACTGCTTAGTCCTGAGTCAGTAGATATCATGGAAACATCCAGACATGTCTCTTACCTTTCCCTCTTTCTTTTCTTTCAACCATCTGAAAATTGCCTATTTTCTCTTTCTAACATTAGCTATTGTATATTCTCATCATAAAAAAGTGAATTCATATACATTTTATATATATAAATATCACATATATGTATGTGTATATGTGCATATGCATATGTGTGTATATATACCAAAATGTGTTTCCTACTACACTAAGCCCATGACACACTTTAGAAAAAACACACACAATCCATCCTTGCCCCTCTCCCAGTTTAGAGATTCAGCTCAAATTTGCAAATCAAGGGGACTGAAAAATTCTGCAGTCAATCATGTTAATTTTTTAAATATAACTCAAAGTTTGCTCATTTATTTGCTTAACATCATGTAGAACTAATATAATGCAGGCATATTTAAAAACACTTATTAAACACAACCAAATAGAACATTGTAGAGCTGAGTCACAAGGACTTAGGTTCTAACAACAGTGCCTAAGGTGAAAATCTCATGTGACAAAATATTTTAAATAATAGCATTACACTCATCATGGTGAGATACGCACATTAGACGTGGCAGGGAAGAACTGAGATTAACTTACAGAGATCCCTGTGTCTAATCACTTGCTCTTTTGTAGACATATGATCACTGAGAGAACAGTGGAATGAATGACTTGTGATCTGAGATAACTTTATGTTTTTTTCTAACCAAATGTATATATTTTATTTTTAATACATTAAACCATGTACATGATGCAACTTCACATGAGTCCTTTGAATAGCCAACATATTCCCCCTTATGTAGAAATAGTTTTTATCTTACAAATCACTTGTATAACCGCTAACATGTAGTTTAAAATCAATGTTTGGCAGAATTATGAAATTGAAAAGTATTATCATTTTAGAGTAGAGTTCTTTCATACTCTAGTGAAAATAACAGGGAATTTGAAATCAGAAGAACCTGGGTGAGTCTCAGCTATGTCACTTCTTAGCTGTATAAATTTGAACAAGACACATAAATTCTCCCTGAATTTCAACTTCTTCATAAATCAAAGCAGAGATTATTATTATCTGCTTCAGATGATTGTTAGGAAAAAATGAGATAAAAGAAAATGGATTGTGAATGTCCAAGGTCCATATAAAAGTTTTTAGAAAAACTGGAGCTACCTAGGGGCCCCCTACTATGTGTCCTAACCCAGACCAAATGCTGAAGTAGCTCCTCGTGTACAAAATGCTCTTTTCCTCATCATCCATGATCTCAAATACCCTCTTTTCCTTACTTACATCTAACTATGCACAAGGAAAGCAAGTTGATAAAACAATGTAAACCCGGGTGTATGTTATTACATTAACTAAGTGGCATAACAAGGTGACATATTCTCTGCAAAGAAAACCTAAAAGACATGACAATAAAATTCAAGGCAACTTGGAGTCATTCAGGTGGGATATTTCAGAATGCTCAATCCCTGAGCACCTCAAATCACACCCCATAGTTGACTTCTAATCTAAACACAGTGCACATGGAATAAGTGAGAGGAAAAATGCCTCTAGAACTCAAGCTACACACTGAGGGAATGGTGGAAAGAGCCACCTGTGATCTGAGATAACTTTATGCTTTTCAGAAGTTTTCAGTCCCCTTGGTTTGCAAATTTGGAGCATGAATCACTCAGTTGGGGCAGGGGCAAGGATGGATTGTGCATGTTTTTTCTAATGTGTGTAAGGGGCTTAGGGTACTAGGGAACACATTTTGGGACACACACACACACACACTGGTTTTCAGTATATGGAATCACGGGGAGATGCTCTAAGTCAGATTTGGTCAAAAGATCTAAGTTCTCAGCTATAAAGCTTGTTGATAGTGATCAAGAATACAGTAACAAGATTCTTGAAGCATAATGTAAATATTCTTTTTTCTCAAAGTTCCAGGATGTATCTATTCATTAACATTCCTATAGTAAAATCTAGTGGAATGCTGTTCAGGTACAAGTCTTCCTTTCCGCATTTAAGAAATGCCTGTAACTTTGGGTTTGGGCATTATCCATTCTCAGCTTCCAAGTGACCCCTTCTAACTTCTCCAACTGCATTAGCTTTTCGAGTAGATTCCAGGTGATAGAATAAATGTATGGATAAGCACATTGCAAAGGATTTTATCTGTGAGAAAACAATAATGGCTTTATTTATTATTTTCTATTGTCTCCAAATATTTATTTTTATTTTTTTTATTTCATCATATTATGTGGGTACAAATGTTGTTAAGGTTACATATATTGTCCTTGCCACTCCTCCTCCCTCCCCCGAGTCAGAGCTTCAAGCGTGTCCACCCCCCAGGTGGTGCACATCACACTCATTATGTAAGTATACACCCATCCCCTCCTCCCTCTCCCACCTGCCAGACACTCGATAAATGTTTTGGTTTTTTTGACATTTTGGTTACATTTTCTATCTTTGCCTCTCCCTAGGAAGGGTTAGAGGTATGCCCTTCCACTCCACAATGCTCACTACATCGCTAAGATGTGGGTCTACCCTCCATCCCCGAATCCCTGGTGAACACTACCACCATTTGAGCACCATAGTTTTAATCAGTCAGTACCAATTTGATGGCAAATGCATGTGGAGCCCATTTTCCTGATCTTGTGTCACCTCACTTTGGATAATGGGCTTAAACTTAATCCAGGATAATATAAGTGGTGCTAGCTCGCTGTCCTTTCTTAGAATTTAGTGATATTCCATTGTGAACATATAGTAAATTTTAATTATCCACTCATGAATTGATGGGCACTTGGGTTGTTTCCATGTC
>VBSM01000500.1:4068457-4079780 GCA_008086735.1 Cheirogaleus medius
AATGGCTTGGACCCCTTGGGGATGTGGGTTTGATTATATCCCACAAGGCAACTTCCAGACAAAAAGGCAAAGTGCCGATGAAGGTGAATTCCATAAAAAAGCTAAGTTTTTGTAGCCTTCATGTCTAGCTGTAGAGTGTCTGGCACATAGATGCTTGTTAATTTTTAAACTTTTTTCCTAAATTATTCTACTTTCCCTACTACTGCTCCCTATCCCATCAGCCCCGTTGAAAAATCAGCTGGAACTAATAGTGGCTTTGTAAGGAATAATCTAAGTGTTTCTTTCTTAAGTATAAGTGATAAAAAAAAATGTTCAGAAAAAAGTAAGCAAAATGCCTTGACTGTACTCAGGCCTTGGATCTAACTTCTTCAGTTTTCACATTTATGAGTTGAGTGTTCAGCCATCTGGATTTTCTTCATGGATCCAT
Organism: Cheirogaleus medius; assembly: GCA_008086735.1. Classification (NCBI taxonomy): domain Eukaryota; kingdom Metazoa; phylum Chordata; class Mammalia; order Primates; family Cheirogaleidae; genus Cheirogaleus; species Cheirogaleus medius. The sequence goes on from VBSM01000500.1 coordinate 4,068,885, forward strand.
TTGAAAAGGAAACTGCAGTGGTCTGTAATGCTAAATTAGCTTGTTTCAAGGGCCAGACAACAGATTTCCTTTTCCTTGTCGAGATAGACAGCTTTCTTCTTTGCATTTCATCTGGGCACATATTGGGGGGGAGGGGAAATGCATCTTTCAATGTGATTTCTGACAGCCGTATTACTTAACATTCAAAGTGTTTTCCCTCCTGAGAACTCAAGTCACATTTGTTAATTTTGATTTATAGCTAATGTTTGGTACTCCACTCGTGACTTTCACTTAACACACTTAATGAGCATTGGTTCTCACAGTGCTCCATATGTGGTCTGAAAATCTTATTTACAGCCTCTCGATGAGGGAAATGTCCCAACAAGAGCTTAGCTCTCAGTGGGCAGCAGGGTAAGCTAGGCTGATATGAGCTGGGATCCAGAAATATTATATATGCAATCCCAACAAGTCATGTACTCAGACATGAACCTTGCTCTTGGCAACATATATATCTCTAGCCCGATAGGATTCGTCCATTATAATGACAAAGTTTCAAAAATCCAAATGTCAGAAGCATTCAAAATGCTATGTTGATGTCTCATAGACTGAGACATCAAAGGGTATTCAAATTTGACAAGCAGGTCATGAGTGATCATGACACAGGTATTTTCAATACTTTCCAGAGGAAGAAGCCTGATTTCAATAGGTTGACATAAGAATAAAGGTGAAAAAGTATGGGAATTAGTTCTAAATTCTCCTATAAGGATTATAGTGATGAAGGAAAGAGACAAGACCATATATTAATATATATTTTTTGTAAAGAGGTGGAGGGCTAAAAACCTACCTATCAGATACGATGAACACTATTCAAGTGATGGCCACACTAAAAGCCCGGACTCAAGCATTATAAAGGGTATCCAAGTAACAAAAACATTTGTACCTCCTTAACATTTTGAAATTTACAAAAAAAAATTGGAAAAAAAGACTACATTTTGATTATGGGGTAAGGAAATAATAATGGGAGGTAAGTTTTAACACTATTTTTACAATGAGCGATTCTCAAGTTTTAAGGAAAGGAGTCAATAAAGAAAGTTTGAAGAACTACGAGATTAATGCTGGGCAAATGAGGAACAATTAGGGCAGGTAAAGAGAAGAGCCAGCTACCCAAAATGTCGAAGGAGAACTTTGGCTTCTTAGATTACACAGCACTAAGGAAATCATTGACTTAACACAGAGGAGATTTAAGACAAAGCTAATGACGTTTACCTTCAGCAACCTTTCCTTTCAAGGCCTTGAGATGGGTCCTAATGTGTCCACAAGGTCACAAGTGTTTGTAAAATTTCAAAAACTTGATATTTTACAAGGAACTGGTCAAGACCGCTATATATTTCTACTCCGGCTTCCTTTCCATCACTCTGTCCCTTGTATCAGGTGTCCTAAGAATGGCCATGAGCATTTTGGGGATCAATCTAAGTGGAATTTAATTTAGGAATGTATTTATTTGGGGTTTAGTGGACTATGTGGTTTGTAGTCACTCCCATGTCTAGATGAATGACTGGCCATAATTTCAGTGTGGGAATATATTCCAGGGGTACCCCTGCTACCCACCTGTCCACTAACTTGGAGCCATGGCATAAAGATGCAGGACACAGGCTATCCAGCATGGTGAAGCTACCTGTGTTTCTAACACCAAAGTACATGCATGATGGAGGACAAATAAGATGTGAAATGCCAGTCTTTGGGGTATATGCCAGATGCGAGAAGTCAGTCTTTGGGGGAAATCCTCCAAACTATGCAGCTTATATATGAAAAAACTTGACAAATGTCCCCAAAGTTGACAAGTTTCTAAAGTTTTATATGACTTTATCAACAATTTGTAAGGCTGAAAGATAATTTTTAAAACAATTAATAATTGTTTTAAAATAATTGGTCTGGGCGTGGTGGCTCACGCCTGTAATCCTAGCATTCTGGGAGGCCTGGGAGGGAGGATAGCTTGAGGCTAGGAAGTTTTAAACAAGCCTGAGCAAGAGCAAGACTCCATCTCTACTAAAAATAAAAAAAATTAGCCAGGTGTGGTGGTGCACGCCTGTAGTCCCAGCTACTTGGGAGGTTGAGGCAGGAGGATCACTTGAGCACAGGAGTTTGCGGCTACAGTGAGCTATGATGACGCCACTGCACTCTAGCCTGGGCAACAAAGGGAGACTGTCTCAAAATAAATAAATAATAATAATTAATACATAAGTTTATTCAATCATAATTCAGTTACCTTTTTAGACAAAATAATACTTAAAAATCATTATAAGAAGAGGCTTTAATCATGCAGAATAAAAAGTAGTTTAGGAGTGTCAGTTAATTCATAATAATCATACTTTTTTTAAAATTTTTTTTTCCTTTTATTTCATCATATAATGGGGGTACAAATATTGTTAGGGTTATGTACATTGCCCCTACCACTCCTCCCCCCCTCACATGCCAGAGCTTCAAGCGAGTAATAATTATACTTTTATTTGAAATTTCTGATGATGGTCTTATTTACTACATTTTACTACATTTATACTTATTTACTACATTTTAAATATGTACTTTATTGCGATAGTTTTTCTTTATAAATATTCATTTCTGTAGTCAATTTTGTATTAGTAATTTTGTAGTCTTTTTCTCAAAAAAACTCCCCAAACTGTATAAATTTCAGGTCCCGCAGAACCTGGATCCGCTGTGGCATGAAGGCTAAGTTTTTGCTAAAAGTCAGGATGTTCCAATAGAGAGACCAGCAGCCTGGAAGTTCATTATAGGAAATGGAACTCTGACTTCATAAATCTCTGCACTCTGAGAATAAGGGGCGGGAAAGGAAAGAGTATGTGAGTGGCAGTGAAGCGTGGGGTGGGATGTATTTATAGAGCATTGGAACTTTCCAGACACTGTGGTAGATGCCTTATGTGGGCTAATTCATTTGATTCTCTCGTAAAAAGTAGTGTCTGACCCTTATTTAACACTCACCCACTTACCATATGGCAAGTACTATTCTGAGTATTTTATGCACATTAATCATTCAATCATCACAATAACCTTATGAAATAAGTACTATTATTATTCCCATTTTACCAATGTGGAACTTAGGCAGAAGTCTCATTAGTAATAAAGCCACGATTCACACAGGGCTGTTTGTTTCCAGAGATGCATCATTAACCCCTACAGGGTGCAGGATGCTTGCCCCATAGCAGCATTGGTAAATCAGTTCTGTTGCTCCTTTGTTAACTGTAAGGACACACAAGATCAGAGAATCTGAATAACTTGTTCAAGATCTCATAGTTTGTGATAGAGCTGAGACTTGGAACTCTCCCGAGTGCTTTCAAAACCTATGCATTTTCTGCTGCACCCCACGGCCATGCATTAAGGCTGTGGTGTGTACTCACCAGAAAATCGCCAAATATGGGGAACATAAGACGTGCCCCTGGGTAAGGTGATTGACGTTTAGAAATAGTGAGCCTTTTTCTCTTCTCATCCCCTGTCCTCGTACTGTAGCTGGGGAGGAAGATGAGGAGAAAATCCTGATGCATGTGGTCTGTGCCCCGTTGGGCTGTGCTCTTGACAGATCATAGAAAGTCAACTAGAGAAGACTCTCAGGAGACACAATGGAAAAGCAAATATGGAGTCAAGAGGGAGGAGTTCATACAGGCTTGATGCAGGTGTAGTTTCAGGAATGTTAAGTGACCCTTAAAATCTAACCCACTGTCAGATAATAGTGAAAAGAAGAAGTTCTCACCACCCTTAATTTCGTAACCCCTTTCTGTTTGTTAGAGAGAGGACTTTCTCATTATGCTTGTCATCACAAATCACCTTGTAAACTATTAAATGCATGTGACATGACATGAAATGACTAAGTCACTTCTTGTTCCCTGAGATTTCATCACAAAGGACGGCCAATACTGGCTACAGCAAATGGCAGAAAGATTTTTATAGTATATTTATGAGTTATTTGTAAAGCTGCTGTGGCCTTACACATTTGGTGTATATTAACTAGATTGTAAATCACCATCCTAGGAATTATACTTTAACTTAGGAAATAAATGTTCATAAATCTGAATTTGGAACATGCGCAAGTGTCCAGAACATGATCTAAGAAATCAGTCGAGTGGAATAACTAATGGTGAGACTGAACCTGGACCTCACAGAGCAGGCAGGGCAAGGCAGATGGTGATCAAAAAGAAGAACAAAGTGAGACTCATATCATCAAGAAAGGGACAAGGCAGCAAACAGAATGGTAGGATGGAGGACAGAGGGAACAGAGGTTTATTCTGATTGGAGAACGATGGCAGATGGTTTACTTTTACTTATTTATTTTATTTCAAAATATTAGGGGAGTACAAATGTTTGTGTCGCTTGGATACCTTGTATGATGCTTAAGTTAGGGCTTTTAGTGTGCCCATCACCAGAATAGTGTTCATTATACCTGATCGGCAAATTTTTACCCCTCATCCCTTCCCACCCTCTCCCCTTCTTGGTTTCCAATAGCCTTTACATGGTACCTCTGTTTGTACCATGTGTGCGCAACATTTAGCTTTCAATTATTAGAGAGAACATATGGTATTTGTTTTCGCATTCCTGAGATCCTTAACTTAAGACAATGGTCTCCAGTTCCATCCAAGTTGCTGCAAAGGGTATTATTTCATTCCTTCTTATGGCTAAGTAGTACTCCATGATGTGTGTATATACACACACCCCACATTTTCTGTATCCACTCATGAATTGATAGGCATTTAGCTTGATTCCACATATTTGCAATTGTGAATTGTACTGCAATGAACATTCAAGTGCAGGTGTTCTTTTGATAAAATAACTTCTTTTCCTTTGGGTAGATACCTAGCAGTGGGATGGATTGCTGGATTGAATGGTAAGTCTACATTTATTTCATTGAAGAATCTCCATACTGTTTCCATAGAAGTTGTACTAATTTGCAGTTCTACCAATAGTGTATAAGCATTCCTTTCTCTCTGCATCCAGGCCAGCATCTATTGGTTTTGGACTTTTAAATAAAAGTCATTCTATTTAATGCCTTTAAATAGTCATTTAAGTTCTACCTCATTTTAATATTAAAATCCCTCCCCAAAGAGAACACAGAACACATGTTACATACATGTTCACCCAATCCACATGTGCTCGTCTCTCCTTATAAATATATATAGATTTCCCCTGAGAACCTAACTGAATATGTATGATACAAGCCCTGTGAGGCATAAAACCCAATGAGTCCTCCTCTTCAAAGAGAGATCAGCTTCAGCACATGACTGGACACTGTCCCTTCCAGGCTCGCAAATCAATATCACCAACAAAGCTCTCCTTTCTAGTATTTAGCCATCCTATAGGCCTTTTGGACAACAGAAGAAAGGAAGTATAGAAGGAAGGAAGAGAGGGAGGGAAGGAGGGAGAAAGAGAGAGAAGAAAGGGGTGGTGGAGAAAAGGAAAGTTACCTCCTGAAACTTAATGTAGTGAATTTAAAATTTCATAGGAGAGATTGACTCTGTATGGATGTAAACCAAGAGACTGTCTGTAAATGTGTACCCAGTGTGTTTGGAGACACTCAACTCTCCAAAACATTGCTCACCTCCCTTTGCTCTGCATCTAGGCTCCCAATCAAATTTCTTTTTATTTGGTCTCCCATATATACAACATCGGGAAAGTACTGGCTGGAAATCATGAATACTATTCTCTATAAAGTACTGTCCTTATTATAAATTAATCTTTGGCATTCTTACTTACACATATATTCTCTGTAAAATTCAATGAGCTGAATGTGTTTCATTGTGTCCAATTAACTCTGGGGCTTGGAAAAGATAGAAGTTCTGAGATGAGGTTTGCACTGTGTCCAATTAACCAAGGTGATACTTCTTGTTAAGCTCTGTCTTGGTGCTAGTTACACTAGCTATGCAGTCTCCTTGCATGATGCACACTTTAGAGTACTGTCTCCTTCAAATTGCAATCCACTACAGAGAGGGGGGTCATCCTACACTGTCTAAGATATAACTTCTCTATTTCATCCTTGAAGGCTCAGTGGAAGAATTGAGACTTCAAATAAATGAATTGATATGATTTGATCATTTCAGAGGGTACAATAGAGAATATTATCCTGTTATATGCTCACATTTCGATTGTGATAATGTATTCATGAATAGATGTGACTCTTCAAAGTGAAGGTTTCAGAAAATAACCATGAGAATATCCTACAGTCTCAGTTCACACAGATTTGTGTGACCCATACTGACCCACGCCACTTTCTTTGTCTTCCAAAGTATAAGGCAATTGTGAAAACTAATCAGATGTATTCCTACTGATTTGTTTTCCCTATGAAAGGGGCTCACATAAGGAAAACAAATACTCTAAGAAGCAGTCTATAATTATAGAGGTATAGTTTAATGAACTACAGGTTTAGAAATTAAAGAAGTGCAAGTTAATATACCAAGACTTTTATTTAGTGTGCCTCAGATCATTGATCTATGATCATATCAAAGGCTAAACAGCCAACATTGCTTTCTTTTTTTTTTCTTCTCTCTTTTTTCTTTCCTTTTTCTTTCTTCGTTTCTCATTTTTTTCTCTGTTGGGATCTATAAAATACTGTTTTATCATTTCTACATCTTGATTACATTTTAAAATAAGAGTCGGGAATCCCATATGAACCATGAATGTAGAGAACAGAAGATAGAAATGAAGGGGTGTGAATGTATATACATATTTGGGAGATTAAAGAGAAAACAGAACAGTGTATCTTAGGGAAATAGGCAATATCTCAGAAGCCCAAACCCAGATGTAATCAGATTTCAATTCAATCTAGCATCTTTTCAAATACTTTGCATCTAATAACAGCAGAAATGGGAGTGCATTACATCAAAATGACATATAGTAGGGGCTCACCCAGCTGGCAGACAGAGGCGCCTAGTGCTTGGGATGGTGTTATTTAATGCGTTTATGACTATTGCTTATGCATGTTCAGAATTTTATAACAGAAATATGAATAGTACTTACTGTATCTCCATACAGCCACATCTGCATACAAGGCATGTGGAAAACAAACTCCCCCTGCACACTTTATCTCAAATTACCCGTGTTAATCGATATCCAGACATGTTATTGGAAAAACAGATACTGAAAGTGAAAGCAAAGGTGTAGTTGTCAGGAAGCTTGGTCCTCAGATTTATTAGTAAGGAATATTTCAAATGAGCTTTTTATACATAGCAAGTTGATGACTTCATTATGAACCACACTTTTAACATGATATCATTATTCCCAGATGTCTAAGTGATACAACCACCCTCTCCCATGAAATGGGGTTTTGTGGGTCCTTTTGAGAAAAAAACAGAACAGAATAAATTCATACTCTTCCATCTAGCCAACAGAGCTAAAAAGGGATTCAAGAGGAGGACGAATTCCAGAGGAAGCCAGGTGATTTCAATGGTAGAAGGTTCAGAGAGTTTCTAAAGCATATTATAAATGTAAATAGTATTTGCCCACATAAATGTCTGTGAGGGTGTGGTACGTACAAACTGCTTGGGATATGTGGAATAGTTTCCATTTCTCAGTTTTTCTTAGCTTCTGAATTTAGGAGGTTCCCTGTTTTGTTATAAGTCTTTCTTTTATGGCAGCAATTTTCATGTGTTTATAGCATTTTTATGACCCATTGAAAGGCCTCTTGGCAAAATGTTTGGCAATGTTTCACCTCGAATGCTGTCACAAAGGAATTCACAGTCATAGAGAGCAGAGCTTCATCAAGGAATCCAACCTGCTCTTGCCCCGGGTCTAATAGATGTCAACCCCCAGGCAGCCCAGATGACCCACAACTAATGTGGTTCTACTCAGTCCCAGAGCATGTGTTGCCTAAGCATGTGCAGATACCAGCAGAACCTTTCTCATCAGTGGGCGAGGCCATAGCTTTAAACTTCTGTCTCAGGGTACCCAAGTGAGAACCAGACTGCTGTGTTCAGTCGCTAAATTTCACTGTGACACCAATCCATCTACTCTGTCCTCTTACTCAGGTTTCAGTGACAAATTCAGTTCCTTTCTGTGACTAACACCTTGCCGTAAACTGTGGACCCATTAGCTTGGGAAATGAACTTTCTGGGAACTTCGGAATTTCGGGAACTTGCTCATTCCTTTCCACCTAGTTCCTGCCAGCTTCCAATGCCACATACTCTGGATCTTAGCACTGTGGTCTCAAGTGTTTATGGGGCCCTGCCTGAACTTACCCAAATCTCCCTGAAATTCCGACACTCAGCCCTAAGTCTACCTAGACACTCCTGATACTGTCTATACTATTCTTTGAGTCAGTCTTGGGTTCCATCCCCTACCCCTCATCCTCACTCTGGCTAACAACACCTGCAAAGGTAGGATTAGATTGACATGCCTAATCTTGGACTATTGATTTGGATTACTGAATCTTCCTCATGAAACAATCCAACACCTTCATTTCCAAATATCATTTCCAGAGCATACCTGTTTGGCCCAGCCAGTTGGAAGGAGAAGGTAGGAAAAACTATTTTCAGGAGGAGAAGGGGGGTATAGGAAACAAGGGCCAAGACATCCCAGACAAATGGGAAGCTGGAATAGGGAAATGATTCTTCTTTCTTCATCTCATCCCATTACCTGGAAGTGCCTGAATAATAAATAGTGCTCTATAAGAAAAGAAAGAAAGAAAGAAAAATGAATGAAGGGAGGAAGAACAGAAGGAAGAAAAGAAGGAAAGAAGGAAGGTAGGAGGGAGGGAAGAAGGAAATAAAAGAAAAAGAAAACCAGTAAGCCAATATACAGTGATTATAAAACCTAGATATGGAGAGCTCAATCTTCTTTCAATCCCTCTCACCCCCAACTGTTTAGCTGATTACATATTAGAGGTAGTATAGAAGCTCTTGCTTTTGAACCAGCTGCAGTCTGAATTATTTAAGGTCAACTTGAGAAGCCTACTAAGTCTAGCAAAAAGTAAATCAACTTCTGTCCTGAAGACACCAAGGATATTGTGAGGTTTTTTCTTCCTTTTCCACATTCCTTTTCTCTATCCCCAACACTATGCTTTAGTTATACCAAATCATGCCTCATGTGTTTCTTATGTATCATATTATTTCATATTTCTGTGTTTTTTGTAGATGATGTTCTCTATTTCTGTGGTTCCCTTTAGCCTTGTTCTTACACAGGGAATGTCTTATGATTTGTCCAATCCAACATTACAAGTCACCTACTCTGAAGAATTTTCTATGGCATCTGTTCTACTTCTATTGGTAGAAATAATGTTGTACGAATTGGTATTATTATTCCACTGTACTTGGTGGTGCTGGTGGGGTGGTGAACATGCAAGTGAATAAGCAGATCACAGTATGATTACCACAAATGGTAATCAATGATTATTATGGATTATGTAGAAGCAGCAATTGATGGATCATATTCTTAAAACATTGTTAAATTAATATTTTCCTGGATGGAATTTTTCTATGGTTTCCCCAAAGACTCAGACCTTGCTTTATCTCACTTAAATGTTTTTCTAATTGATGTCTTGAATGAGACAGATGACATGTGTATTTTGGTTCACCAAACCCAGCAGGACTGCTAATGCACTGGATAATGAAATAAAAATTCAAAAAATGTTTCAACAGCTACATATATGGACAAAATTTAGCAGAATGGGTACTGAGCATTCACAAATTGCTTCTAGAATTGTATATTAGTAATACCATTTTTTGGAAACTTGGCAATATATATGAAAAATACAAAATGAATGCATAGCCTTTGAACCAAACATTTCATATGTAGAGATATTTTCTAAGAAATAATTAAATTTACCATTTAATTTTTATGTACATGAATGTTCACTGCATTTTTAAAATGATAAAAATGGGAAATGTACCACAAGTCAGTAATATATACTTACATATGTGCATACATATGTATATAGACATATATAATGTATGCCAAATGTAATATATTTTATAAATCATTTTATAAATCATATTAAATACATTATATAAATCATTTTACAAATTTTGTAATCATTTTATAAATCAAATACATTAAGAGTATGTAATTATGCGAAAAATAATATTGGAAAAAAGGGAAAATATAAGATCATTTGGACAATGTTGTATAAAGATGCAAGAATTATTTAAGAATTTCCGCATACAACTCAGAAGTCATCCAGGAGTACACAGGCTGTTGGATAGCTAGTTAAATCTTGATCTCTGTCATGCAGTCAGGATTTGTGGAAATGCAAAACCATCCCCAGAGTTTTTGCTCATTCCCAGGGGCTCGCACATTCCTGATCTGATATCTACGTTCACAGGGGATGTCGTTGTCTTAAGGCTCCATCACCCCAGGTGAAATGCTCCATCATTCTGACAGTTTCCATAAAAATAAAGCTACTCGCACAAAGCAATTTATAAGTTTTTATTGGAGTTACTGAAGATCGGGGGCTACAGGGTGGAGTTACATGGCAGTGCTCTTGAATTTCCCCCACTTGTCTTGTCTCCACCGCCCCCACCCCTCCATTCCTGCCACTGCCACCTCTTCTCATTCCTGAACTTCACCCCCATGTCTTTGTGCCTTGATGCCCTTTGGTAAACAGGCCCTGCCTAGGGACCAACTTCTACCTCTAGGACCAACAGATATAGTTACATGTGTGTTGGCTGTTGCAGTAATAATTCATTCCCAAGTAATTGCATATATTCGTATAGATGGAAGACAACATTGGAGCATACCAAAATATCAGTGGCAGTTGTTTCTTGGTGACAGATTTGTGTGTGCATGTGTGTATGTGTGTGTGTATGTGTGTGTGTTTGACTAGATATGCTAAATGTCTTCTTATTTTTTCCTTCTTTTTTTAATTTCAGAATATTATGGGGGTACAAACGTTAAGGTTACGTACATTGCCCTTGTCTCCCCTCC
>VBSM01000500.1:4086059-4101285 GCA_008086735.1 Cheirogaleus medius
AAAAAAAAAAAAACCCCACAGAAAAACCCAGAGTAATGTTTGACCAAATACCTGGGCACCCTGTCGTCCCGTCAAGTTGACATAAAATTAGCCATCACTAACAGTAAAGAGACCAATGTTATAACAAAAAGATAAGAATTTATAAAACCAAGGGAATGTAGCCCTTCAGTGTCATTTCCTTTTGGAAAAAAAATGCTCGCTATGGTAATATGGCGAAAATATTTATATGATGCCCCTTAGTGAGGTATCTTTGGAAAGGCATCCAAAAAGAGAAATCCAAAACTAAGTTTAGGTTACGTGAAAGATGGAGTGGGCATGTAATCCACTTGTCCTGAATGAAGAAGAGAGAAGAAACATTGGGTAAGCCCTTCACCCCTGCTTAGGCTTGGGGGATGTGCATGGAAGGTTTTGTATTAAATATTGCCATAAAGATATGTTTGTGTGTCAAAATCACCTCTTGCATGTTTTTTTTCTTGGTTATTCCTCCATTGGAAGATGAGACAAACATAAAGTGGAATCTAGGATTTCTCTAATTTTAGGGTCCTCTTGTCAATAGCCACTTTCTTAGGAAAAGTACTGAATTCTAAAAGACAGGTAGAGAATGTGTCTGTTTTGTGAAAGGCATCATCTATAATTAGCAACTTTTAAGGAAGCTGAGCAGGTAAAAATCAAAACAAAAATGTAAGAGAAGTAGTTAGTTAAGTGTGAGTTTTAAGAGCTTATTTTTAAACTCACGACACAATACATGTAGGGGCTCTACAATAGTTTTCTCCACATTTTCTATTTTACACAATCAGACACTGAATATTCTTCACCACTAAATTGGTACTATGAATATAATCATGTGTAGTTACACTTCGAAACACTTTTAGATCTATTGCCATATTTGATTCTTACAAAATGTCTCTGATGTTGATAGAATAGGTATTTCATCTCCAATTTGCAGATGGAAAAACTGAGGCATGATTCCAGATGTCACAGAAAAATTGAGTGGCATATGTGGGAAGAAATTGGACTTTCTAACTTTTATACTACAATACCTTATAAATACCTCCCACGGTTTTCTCATGATTTCTGTATAGATCATTTCAAGAGTGTTTTTTAAAATTGTTTTATAAGAGGAGATGATGTATATATTTTTCCTTTCCTATTTTCCATAGACTAAACAACTCAATTATATCGGGGTAGAAGAAACTGCCATTTTGTAGCTGTCTGGCATCCTTTCTCCCTGTGCCTGCGGTGAGAGCTGATACATTTGCTTAGCTCTTCTCCCCTATTGCTTAGGCGATGAAGGAAACATTACCCTAATCGTGCTCCACGTGAGCTATCTCCAGGCACAGCTGTTGTGCGGTCCTTCCAAGCTCAACCATTAATGCGTCTTACCAATGGCAGAATCCAATGGGAGCTACAATGCCAGATACTTGCCCTCTAATAACATCCATTTTTGCTTTTCTAGCTAATTCCAGGAAAGACAGCCTGTCAGGCAAGGTTTCACAGTCCATAACTCTTCCTTTTTGTCACTTCCCTTCCTCCCATCGAGGGGCAGCTTGTAGCCAAGTCCCAAACATAGTCCATGAAGCAAAAGATTAAGCATGGCTTGGAATCAGCCTCTTTATCAAATGAGCCCATAGGGTTCAAGCAAAAGCGAGCCTCAGAAAGACAGATCTGCCTTGGCAACTGGCTCACCAGTGAAGATGCCTGTAGGAAAAGCCATTGGTGGCAGAGACTGCAAATGGCAGACTGTTCTGACTGCCTTAGAGAGAGCTTGATGTTGTCTCCTCTTGCTTAGCAAAGAATTGGGACTGGTAGTTAGTGGGCTTTGAAAATCACATGACTGGCCTGCTAGCAGTAGGTTTGGAGCTTTCTGGAAGTGGGAATAAATGTGAGAATGTCCGATATTTATTAAAAACTTGGTTTATGAAGTATACTCACTTCTATTAACTCCCATGAAGATATAAAGGCAAAAATATGGGGTTTCAGTCAGAGATTTCAATTCAAGCCCAAGCTCTATTTTTGACTAGTTCTGTTACCTAGAATAGATTATGAATACTCTTTAAACTCAAGTTTCTCTATCTATGAATTGGGGAATAATCATGCCTAACTTCCTTGTTTGTATTGCAATCTATATATAATTTAAGGGTTAGATAAAATTCACACACTCCATAGAATGTCGCTCATTGGTAGCTATTATTGCTTATGTATAGCCATATGAATTAAGATAATTATCATCATTTTAGCAATAAGAAAACTCAGGCTCAGACTTCACTGGCTTGGCCAAGATCACAGAGCTGATAGCAGAAGAGCCAAGACCCAAACGCATCACTCAAACACACAAACAATTCTGTCATTCCAGAAACATAGACCAGACATACCCCCAAATTTTAAAAAGACTCCAGTTCTTCACTTTGAATTTTTTTTTGAATTGCATAATATTTTAGTCCTTGATTGAATGTGCTTACTACTTAAGAGGAACATTAGAGAATAAGGATGTAAATGGTCTTGAGTAATAGCAAGAGAAGGAAAATATGGAGGGAAGGAAGGGATAGAGGAATCAAATACATCCTGCATTCACTTAAATTACTTTATAGAACAAGGTTAAGAGAAACAAATAGAGACATATCTGCTAGAATGAGGGGAAAAATATATAAGGAAGCACCAAACACATCTGCCAATGGAGGGCAATAGGGGTGTGCTATGAAGTTCTCTATCTCAATCAGCAGGAGGAAGGAGGTGAGCGAGACAGAAAAGTGTTAGAAACATGTAAATAGATACTAGTATCTGTGCCTTGGACCTAGTTAGCTTGTAAACCTTGTTACCATGCGTGGGCAAGCTGATCTAGGGCAGGCTATAATATAAAACTATAAAAGTCGTATACTTTCTGAAGGGTTAGATTCGTTCAGCACATCAAAATGGCTGTCTTCAGAGAGGATTGCTATGGGTTCCAGTGAGTTAACAGACCTGGTTTCTTAGATTCCACCTTCCTGCATTGTCACCCCGACCATGCTGCTGCCTTGCCTTCTTCTGTCCAAGGATAACAAGAGTCCATACCACGTGCTTTACATCAATCCTAGGAGGTAATGCTAATGTTATCCCCATAATGAAATGATGAACATCAAGCACAGAGAAGTTAAGCTATTTGCCCAGCACCACGCAGCTAGAAAATGATGCAGTCAGCATTCGAACTCATGCAGTCTGGCGCCAGTGCACATTCTTGTGTCCAAGACAATATATCCCATGAAAATTATTTTCAAATTATCTATGGTCAAAGGAATGTTTTGTTTTGCTTTCATATGTCATGGGCAAGTTCTTTTGTAAAATACACTAAAAGCCGGTTAACAGAAAAATGAACTTCAAAAGATATCCAAACTAATATTTTAATTTTTAAATTATCTTTAGATTCAACATGCATAAACTTAATCTGTAATTGTTATTAAAATCTCTAATTGCTTTCTTAGTGCTTACTCTCACTGTCTTTGCATACTATGGTCCATCAGGGGTCCCCAACCTGTTTGAGACTTACTAATTCAATTAACCAGGCATCTACCCTCATTGAGAAGTTTAACAGATAGAGGGACCTTTAAGAACTGAAACCAGTATTTATTCCATGTCATGCTGAAAGGAGCTGAATGTTCTAGTGCATTAACTTATAAAACCAATTTTGTAAAACTTTTCTTTCTTTAAGAACTCACAATCTTCTTTCCCCCAATTGTTCTTTTGTGTTTTCTAAAATAAATCAATTTTAATGAGAACATAATTGTACATATTTATGGGGTACATAGTGAGATTTCAACATATACGATGTATAGTGATCAAATCAGAGTAATTAATTGCTTTTTTACTTTAAATGAGTTTCCCTCGCTCTTCTGTTTTTCTCATGACCCAAAGTGCTTGGCACACTTCCTGAGAACTATTAATAGTAGGTATCCAATAAATGTTTATGATTGAAAAGTCACATTTATTTCAATATCTCCAGGTATGAATAACACCATATGGGTACTACAAAGGCTGAAATGATGATATACTCCTTATCAGAAGGCTAGTACTAAAGGAAAACTGTTAGAGATGAAGGAGTTAGAAATATGCCACTCTGCCATACTGACTACCTGTAATTAAGTTAAAGGCACTTAAAAGGAAAAAAAGCATGTGCAAAGATCACTCTGACTTTCATGTTATTTCTTGAAAACAGAAGAAGAAATTCCTGTGTGAAATATGCAACATTCTTATCCTCAAGAATAAGAAAGTTGAGGCCGAAGGAATTCTGTATGAAAAAACCTTGCTAAATTAACCCTTACCTTCCTGGTCATTTTTCTACACAATTATTATAAATACCTCAGCCCAAGCCTTTTGTCTGATCACATTTTCATAGTTTACCGCTCTTTGTCAATCCCAAACATAAGTAACTGAACCTTACTGCGTCTTGGGGTCTCCATATCCTTGTGAGGGTTCCCAGGCCTCCTAAAATGTGCATTGAATAAATTTGCATGCTTTTCTCCTGTTAATGTGTGTCATGTCAATTTCATTTTCTGACCCAGTGAGGAGCCTAAAAGGATGGAGGTGGAGTTTTGCCACCCCTCCATAGACAAGCATCCAAAGTGATGGCTTATTCCTTAAGAAGTAAAGAGTTAAACTCAAAAGTGTTTACCACTTTGCTTTATTAAAAAATTCAAATATTTTAATATCCATGCCATAAACTTAATGTTCTTGTTATTATAACTTGGAGGCTTTAAGTGGTGCATGATTGCTCACACAATAAAGACTGTCTTCATAATAAAGTTTTGTATAAATGTCTTTAAATCAAGAGTGCCAAGCTTCATGTTATTACTAAAAAAATACAATTACTCATTATTTTCCTAACAATTCATAAATATGAGTCATGCATAATGAGAGGGTGCAGTTTGTAACATACAGAGATACGGAGATCAACAAATCAATTTCAGCACCTATTAAATGCTGAGAACTTTCCTGGGTACCACTAGGTAAGGATGGGGAGGAGGTAAAAAAAATAAAAAATAAAAAGACTTTAAAATTGAGTTCTATTGAAGTCAATGAGTTCTGCTCACGTAACATGTAGTTTAGTTTGGAACACATGAAGCAATGAGGCAATGAAGCATCTTCCCTTCCACACCCACACACCCTGCAAGCCAAGCAAAAGCAGATAATGAACGAAGAATACTTAGGCTTTCATTAAATATTACGTTGCTCAGTCCACTCAGAGCATAGGTAACATGCCACATGATCCTTGTCAATATCATCTCTGTTTCTTATTATCAGAATTTGAAACTTATCAGAAGCTATACAGACTCTTAGTCTAACTCCCCTCCTGAAAAACAGAGCTTTGAATCAGCTTCTGGAAGTAACGCATATGACCCATGTTCCCCCTCTTAGCAGCTTCTCCTGATAATATAGATGACCAGCAGGGTCTAGGAGGCCTTCGGATCCAAGAAACACTGCAATCTACATCGCCCTCCCCTACCCACACTGGATTCAAACCATAAAATGCACCTTCTTTTAGAACTAGGCTTTAACCAAGTCTGTGTATCAGAGTCATAACAATCTCACCCTGTTCCTCATAACCATTAGGAAAATGGAAAACTTCATGGTCTCCTGGAACAATAGGCACATTTCAGAGCCTTCCCTTCTCTTCGACTTGGTAGGTTTTCTTTCTTAGGTGTTTCGCTTCGTCTCTTCAGCATATCTTCCACCACTTGAAACAAATTTCCTCTTATTTTCTGTGTAGATACCTCTTCCTTCAAGCCAGACTGAATCATCCTGTTCCCGACACAACAATATCCCTGAAAGAAAGCAGGGACAAAAAAGCAGATTGTGCTGTGACAACCGGACCTGACAGAAGCATCACATAAATGTTTTACCTCCCAGCAGACAAATTTTAATGTGGCTCCACTTTAAAGAAGACAGGAGGCAGGTTGCTCCTGAAAGAGCTGGTGGGAGGGGAATGACCCAGGACAGGCTAAGCTACGTTGTGGTAATAAATAAGCTCCCAAGTCTCAGTGAGTGGACACACTTTCTCCCTTCTGCCAAGTCGAGTGTGAAATTCTCAGCCAAGCAGTGACTCAGGGATTCAGGCTGTTTCCACTTTATGGCACTGTTAACCCCAAGGGCAGGCTTTCTCAGAGTCTAGGGAAAAAACCTAAGACATAATGACCTAAGGCACCTATGAATGCAAGGAACTAACTTCTCTCTTATGCATCTATTAGTAAAATGCATCTACTATGTACCAACTTGGGAAGAACTGAGGAAATAGTTGCACAAATAATTTTCTATAGGCCTTCACTTGGTTGCAGAACTTCAGCTGTAAACGACGGCTTTAGGGTCTCCTTGAAGTCCTCCACTAGGTCCTTGGAATCCTACTACCCAAGAGGGAAGATGTCAAAAATTCCCTGTGACATGTGATGGCCCAGCCATAGAGTGCAGTGAAACTTTTATACTCACTTTCCATTGACCAGAAATTTCCTATTTACAGGAAGACCAGAAAAAATATAATCTTTCTATGTGCCCAGGAAAAGGAAATGGGTCTCCTGAACACTTAACTAGCCTCTACCACAGGGGCTACATACAAGTAGTATTGTAAGACTTTATCTTACACATCATTTCTTCCTGGTGGATCATCTGACCTGACCTATGCACTTAAAACAATGTCCGTAGCATAGTAAGGGCCAGAGGAGTTTTCTATTACTCTTATTATCATTTTTATTATTAATATTATGGTAATATAATATTATTACAATGATCAGTGTTATTACCACTAGCTAACATGAACAACATGTTATTATTACCACTAACATGAACAATAAATAAACTCCCAAGTCTGAGTGAGTGGACACTAAAATAGCTTCTTTCTCCCTTCTGCCAAGTCAAGTGTAAAATTCTCAGCTAAGCAGTGACTCAGGACCTATTAGAGATGCTTTTCAAAAGCTCTGTTCCATGAGAAAAGAGAGGATCCTATGGGTACCATCTAGCTCTCTCCAATTAGTCCATGGTCCTGGTGCTGTTCACCAGTTTAGCTAATTCTCAACTTAGAATACAGACAGGGCCTGTGTTTAGGAGAGGGGACCACGTCACCAGGGGAAATGTACTGGCAGCTAGAAGTCTTGAGTAGTGGTGACAACAGAGATCCCAGTCTAGACAGTCCCAACAGTAGATGCCTGAGTGAGAGTAGGGCCCTCAGACCAGGTGCCTGGTGCAGATGCTGGGTATGTGCTTGAGGACATCAGGGCAGGAGGGAGAAATTCTCATAAGCAAGTAGAGTATGTGGTGCACGATAGAGCCATTTCCTCTGCATCAGAGTTCTTCTAGAGCTTTTTCTACTTCCCAGGACCTTGGGTAAAAAGTTTTTGTTTAGCCCTTTTCAGTCAATGAAATTTCATTGTTCCACTAAAATGTCTAATTCCCCAAGGGAACCTTTCCTGCAAGCTTTAGTGCACACTGGTTAACTCCTCAAACCCTCCATCTCAAGTGCCAGCCATGTGCTACTAAGTACTGGGCAGGGACCTCCCAGGGCAACACAGAATGGCTTTTTACTGCTGACTGCTCTCAACAACCCCCACCTCTTCCCCTAAGAAACAGCCCACCCTCCCCCCCCAAAAAAAAAACATATCTACATCTTTACTTCTCAAGGTTGAAAAGACTGGAAAGGCTAGAGACAGAAAGTTCATCCACCTTACCAGATTTATCTTGCACTATATTTTTTTTCTCTAAGTCCCAGTTACTCCGTAGTCAAGGGTTTAGTTAATGCTTAAAGTGTCCCTGCTTGACAGGAGAATGAAATGACAATAAAGAAATGGCTAATAATCTACCTTGCATAGAGAAAAGGCATTGAATACACTTTTGGAAAACAGTCATCCTTCTGGACATTTTAGGTGTCGTTGCTGTCTCAGAGACAAATGTGATGTCCATTGCCAAAGATACTGGCAATTTCCTCAATGCACTGTTCTTTCCCCTACTCTCTAATTAAAAATTTCCCCATTCTTCAGGTCCCCAGGCAGATGCCTCCTCTACCCTCTTCCCCCACACCTCCTCCAAATTTCATGGTCCCTTTTCCTTTTCTCAAGTAGACTTGAGCTCCCCAACTGCATCAGGAAGCTTGTAGGAGTAAGATTTGTGTCCGGTTCATTCTGAATACTTGAGAGTGACTGCCACAAATTAAAAGCTCAATACGTATTTTGAGATGACCAAAGGCCCTTTCAGCAGTACTGCCAGAGATGAGACTGAACAATCAGATTCAAATGTAGATGTATCACAGGATAAAAGGTGAACTTGAAGGAGAGTTCTAGGATGCACATGAAATTCAAATGGAATGATAAGTCTATCTTCATTAGGCAAATGCATTCTTTCCAAAAGAGCAAAGCTACAAATTTCAACAGTAAATTATTTGCTTAAGCCTCAAAATGTATACAGAAGTGCTTATTTTGGTCTCCCTGTACAGAGTTTATCCAAAACATCCTACTAGCCCTGTTCTGTAGATTATTAGTAATAGTTAAGAGCCTTAACTACAATAGGCACCTGAAGACACAGAAGACAGAGTTATGGGAGGATGAAGGTACACATAGCCTTTTAGGTATGTGCTCACAGCCAGGCCTTTTCTTCCACATTTACAAATGTCACAACAAAATTCTACTTATTCCTGAACAGATGCAGGTATTGGTGCTAAGCATTTCAGGATATGCAATGATAAATAAGTCCCACCCAAAAAGAGCTTCCATTCGACATAAGAGGAAGGAGACAAAGACAACAATAAAAACAATGTACAATAGGCTATAATAACTTTCATGTGAACCATCTAAACAAAATGTTAAGAGAGTTCAGAGAAAGGAGAGGGCACATCTGTTTGGATGAGCAGGTAAGAAATCACAGTAAATGGCTTTTGAGAGAGGCCTTGAACTGTAGTCGAATTTGCCTGCAAAGTGAAGTGATTAGAAGTAGGGAGAAAAACAACAAAAAGAGCAGCAACAAAGAAGCCAAGCACAAGCTGCAAGGATTTTCATCATCCCATAGAGTTTTTGTGGAGGGAGGATTATTAATGACATTTCTGGGAAATGGGCAGGGAGTTCCCAGAACTGAGGGTCCCTCCCCCTTTTAAACTGTATAGGGTCACTTCTGCAAGTACACTGTCCTAGCACTGGTGGGAGTTTCTTCTAGTATGTTAATGTATTATAACTAGCATGTGATGAGTAGTGAGGGTAACTTGAGGTTGTTTTTTGTGGCTATCTGGGTTCTAGCTGATTTTGGCCAATTTTGCCGCTACCTCTTCTTTTATCAGAGATCTCGGTTCAAGTGTTATGACTTTTTATTGAGTAGGGCCTGGTGGTTCCCTTTCTCAAAATCATCACATAGTTCAACATCGAATACAAGTTAACATGACAAAAGACAGCGTTTAGAATGTGTACATGGGAGACTACCATTATTTTCTTGATTTAAATTAAACAATTTCTTGTGTAAAACAAGCATTTGGATTATACAAGTAGATGTGCCTTCCATCCATAACCAACACTTTCCTATGCTGACTGGCCCTCTTATATTTAAGATAGGAAATGAAAATAAAGGGAAAAAATGTTTATTTTTGCAATCAAAGTATAAACAGAACTATAATTTGTAATTATTTTCCAGTTTATCCCCAGTTCTTTAATCTTTGGCAGCATAAATATGGCTGTGTTATGAAACCGTTTTGTCTTAGTCCATTTAGTGGTGCTATAAAGGAACACCTGAGGCTGGGTAATTTAAGAAAAAAAGAGGATTATTTGGTTCACATGCAGGCTGTACAAGAAGCATGGTGCAGGCACCTGCATCTGGTGAGGGCCTCAGGCTGCTTCCACTCACAGCGGAAGACGAAGGGGAGCTGGTGTGTGCAGAGATCACGTGGCAAGAGAGGACGCAAGAGAGAGGGGAGGTGTCAGGCTCTGTTTAACAACCAGCTCTCATGGGAACTAACAAAGTAAGAACTCACTCACCCACCTCGTGAAGGACATTCATCTGTACTCATGAAGGATCCACCCCATGACCCAAACACCTCCCACTAGGCCCCGCCTCCAACATTGGTAATCAAATTCCACCATGAGGTTTAGGGCAAACATCCAAATTATAGCATATTCCTAATAAACTGTGATATGCTTTAAATCCGTGCCAATCCCACTCTGTCCCTGCTGTGTTTTTTAGCACACCAAAACGAAAGGAAATTAATGTCTGATTCATACCTATTTGGTTTCCTTTGCAACATGAACTTAAATATTAATTAATCATGATGATGATGGTATATTATAATCACTGAAAAACCGAGAAAACATAGCAACCACTTAAAGAAATTCTATTTCTCCCCAACTGCTTTGTCCCCTCCAGCCATAGAGCCAACCAGCACACCATCTGTTTCCATCCCTTTTTCTTCATTGCCTCATCCTCTTGTCCTGTTTCCAAGCTCCTCTACCTTCATTTTTTGCCAGACATTTAACATGAAGCTCTCACAAAGAAAACAAGTTTAAGGGGGAAGAAGATAAATCCTGTAATTTCATAAAGGTGGTTGTTTTCTGCACTAAGCTAAAAAATAAATTAATCTTCTCTGTTCACCCACATTGGTGTTGTGTGCTTTCACAGATAAGCTCTTTGGGAGCAGGGACCATGTTTTTCTTAATTAGGTACAGGCTTTTTTAAAGCTTTTCATCCTGGACCAAGGTCTCAAGGTCCCTATAGGTGCTCAATAAATATTAAACACTAGTGATCATTGTCTAATGGCATTTTTTAAGCATCCATTCACGCATATGACTGTTCAGAGAAAAGTTCAACAAAGTTCTGCCTGCTAGGAGTTTATAGGAAAAAATTGACAGCACTAATGAAGCCTTTCATTAAACTGATAAAATTAATGAAACATTTTACATTGTGTTCAAATACACAAACAATGTACATAATAGTCTTAAGTAAATATGCACACTCCTTTATTTTGGTTGGCTTTCATTCAAATTGGCTATCATTTATTGAGTACAGAGTCTCTGGTCCTATGACAAGTTCAGAGAAATATGCAGTGTACTTTTTACATAAAAGACCTCACAACTTATTCATAGTTACTTAAAGTCCTAATTTTATAAATAAGGTAACTGCTTGCATAAATGTACCAAAGACAGATGAATAGGTGGTTTAAGATTTGAGTGGTCTTACGCAAATGTTGAGCAGATTTCTACCATTTTTTTAAAATTAAAGCTAATATATTGTTTTAAAAATACAAATTGTAGTTTTTATAATCTGTAACTGAGAGTGTCAATCAGATACCCTCCATCTCACCCCCACCCACTACCTATATACTATTTTAAGCTATCACTATCAAATAAGGTAATTGCTGATAGTTTTCTTTTGAAGACAGAAAGTACAAATTGATATGTCCTAGAATTACATCAGCTCCTCAAGCGACCTTGGCACTTTCTGAATGGAAAAACCATTTACATGGTCCCATGGTCTTTAAATAACCAAAAAGTTATTAATACAAAAGGCTCTCATTGCATCTGGAAGGTTAGAAAAAATGGTTTTCTGTAACTAGTGCCTACACATCACCCTGAATTGCTAAGGTGTCTCTGTGGAATTTTGTCCTTATTTGAATCCTGCAGTCCCTCTGTAGAGAGTCCCCTTAATTAAAAACTATTTTATTTAAGTAACTGGAGAGAGATCCAGGGAATGAAGGCAATAAAATTAAAATTCTTCTATTATTACTTGTGTGTACATTCTAGCATTCCCTCATTCATATATGCAGATTTTTTTCTGGCACGATAGCAGCTCATCTGTGAGATGTTCAAAGAAAATATTTGGCATCAACAACCTGCATTTTGGATGTGACTTTTTTTGAGTTATTATGGATAAAATTAATCATTTTCTAGAAAAATCTTAAATTTCCTTATTGGTAATCAGTTTGTCTTACTCCTTTTTGTTTTGTTTTCTGAAACCAAGGCTGAAATGGCTTCTAAATAAAAAGTTGTTTTGTCTTAAGAAAAAAGTCTTGCACATATAGTGTGAGCTCAGTAACAGAGAGATTGTCAAGCACAAATACTAGATTCTTTTCCATTTCCCAGGATAAATTCAAACAGAACTTTCTCCCAAACTGATACTGCTTTAGAAGGAACAGACTAAAGAATATGGTAAAATCAATAATATCATTTGAGAAGCAGTAGTATATGTTAGAATGAGCATAATATTTGGAGGGAAAAAATGGGAACGAAATTCTGACTTTGTCTCTTACATATTATGTACCTTATCAAGTTAGTTAACCCTTGTAAACACCAGTATCCCCATCTGGAACCCCACAGGGCTACTAGTAAGCTTAAATGGAGCAATTTATGAAAATGCTCTCTACAGAATAGGTAGTGAGTGTATTATTCCCTCAATTTATAACATATTTTATTCAAGTTTTAACACTGAGATCAGAGTATCTTAAAATCTATGTAAAAAAATTGACAAATCACCATTACAAATGTACATTTTGATAAAACTGTTGTTTGTATTTGTAAACTTAGACAAGAGTGGAAAGTATTGTTATCAAAACTCCAAGGGGTGTTCGACCTCAGTCTGGTTACTTGCTGCACAGAGAGCCAATTATTGAGATGACAAGGATTGCCAAGGATGAAAGGAATTTTTAATATGAGAGACATCTATTGGGAGAACAGGAGAAATAGTCTCAAATCCATCTGCCGAACTAACAGGGTACGGGCTTCTTAAGGAGGGGCTATGTGCATTGGAGAAGATTTGTATTGAAATTAATAAAGGGCTGCATGCATGGGAGAAGGTTAATGAGAGATGGGGAGTCTTGGCATCAGGACGCCTGCCCAGGAACCTTCAGAATCTCAACTCCTTTGTCTTGTAGAAATTCCTCCATTTCTGTGAAACTCAAAAAGGTCAAGTAGTTAGTTAAAAGTTATAGGGTTCTGGTCATCAAGTCCTACTTGCCTGAGAATCTAAAACATAAGAGAGAGAGGGAGGATTATTAAAAAATATATAAGGATCATTGAAATTTGTTCACAGAGCTGGTTACTGTATCTATTTACCTAATGATCACCTTGTTGTGATATTTGCATTAGTAGTACCAACAGTCATTGAGTTTTATATTTGCATTTCTAGATTTAGCTTAAATGAAAATCATTGCCTATGCAGAGGTGCAGAGGAAAAGATCTTAGTACATGATGCAAAATACATGTGTGATATAAAACTGAACAGGACATAAAAAGAGAAGCCAACCACAAGTAAGTAGAGTTATACATCCTCCGCATTGAGATAGGTGTGAAGTGATTGCCGGTCCCATGCCAGGCAAAGCAATTAAAAGTCGTGGAAATCACCAAATGTCTTGAAATGCATCACAGAATTTTCAAAGTCAGAAGAAGTTATATGTACAAGTTATGACTTCTAAAAAAGTACCACTCACCTGCTGAATATGTGTTTGTTAAATGCTTTCCAACTGATTTTCAAGGGGGTCGGTTTGAATTCTGTAGATGTTTAATTTAATCGAGGCAAAAGCAAACTAATTCAACACTACATTTTGAAGCATCCTGTCAGGACAAAAGGTTGCATGGAGGGTAAGGACTATGATAAGTAAAGTACCCTAGTGATACTGCACTTTTTAAAATTAAATATTAAAACCTGAATATAAAGAAATCTTAGACAAAAAAGTCTATTTTGTGCCTATGGTAAAATATAATTGCATTGATAAATGCATACTATTTTTGTTAGCTGATTAAACAAAAATTTCATTGTTTCTTCTCCCACCCCCAAAAAAGTTGTTACAATACTATCAAATGTGGTAATTTAACAATTACATTTATAAATGATTTCTATAAGGAATTATGAAAGTTGATCATGAGAATTGAGTCATTCATGTTATACCAACTAAATCAGAGTCCAGGAGCCAGGGGAAAAGCACTCAGAGCACAGAACATTGCTCCAAGACTACAATACTCTGCAAGGCTGGCTGCTGAAACTGCCTGCTATAACCTGAATCCAGTTTACCTAACAGGTACTGAAACAACCCACTGTGACTCTAAGACTAGTTTTACTCAGCACCAGCATTTACCAGAGCTTGCCAGCTCTGCAAAACTTTACTAGTGCCAATGAACTTTCTGGAAAAGCAAAACGTAACATTTCACCTTTTTGTAAAACCCCTACCTCCTCTCTGTTCTTCAGAAATACCAAAGACCACCCAGTCTGTGTGCGTGCCCCAGGTTGCAATTCCTGTATCCCAAATAAAATGTTAAATTTAGAAATTCATCTCTACTTTTTTAGTTGACTTCAACAGAATGATAATAAAAATTAAGATTTCAGTAATATTTTTCTCTTTGTAAATGGTCAAGTACTCCCAATGCACACTTTTATTATACTTTGTTTAGAAACTATTTCTATGAGATAAGAATATGTCATGTTATTTTACGAGTAGGGAAGTGGACCCAGAGAAGTTTCATGTGTTTATTCTTCTATTGGTTATCTGCTATATAACAAATTACCCCAAAATTAGCCAGCTTAGGATCACAAACATTTATTATCTCACAGGATTTCTGAGGGTGGGAATGGCTTAGCCATGTGATTACGGCTCAGAGTTGCTCCTGAAGTTGTAGCCAAGCTGTTGGCCAGGGCTGTGGTCTCTGAATATTTGACCAGGGCTGTTCAGCCCACCGCCAAGCTCCCGCACAGAGTATGTGGCTGTCAGCAAAAAGCTTCAGTTCCTCCCCACGTAGTGCCCTACATAGACTGCTAACAATCTGGCTTCCCCCAGAGTAAGTGATGAGAGACAGAGAGAAGCCAAAGGGAAGCTGTGGTGATGTCTTTTATATCCCAGAGGTGGTGTGCCATTCCCTTTTCCATGTTCTATGGATCACACAGACCAAACCTGCTAGAATGTGGGAGAGGCTATACACATGGGTGACTACCAAGAGGTAGGATCCTCTAGGACCACCTTGGAGGATGGTTACCATGGTTATTGCACCACAACCATTGGCACAACCAGTGTTAGTACTGTCGATCCTACTCTAAGACTCAAGAAGAAAACAAATTTTATTTGGAAACTAAGTGTTCTGCTTCTGCACTGTACATTATTGGGTAGCAATCATTTCAAAGTTGTATAGCTCTTCTTGCAGTTTAGACCCATTTGTGAGACTTCAGGAGCTTATTCAGTTTGTTAAGAGTGATCAAAGGAAAGACAGGGCTGGGCGTGGTGGTTCACACCTGTAATCCTAGCACTCTGGGAGGCCAAGGC
>VBSM01000500.1:4101385-4117500 GCA_008086735.1 Cheirogaleus medius
AACTCAGTTGCTTTGCACCAGAGAGTACTGTGAGTTTGGGAGTTGAGAACTGGCAGATAGAGTGAAAAGGAGATGGTCCTGCCAGGAGAGAGGCATTAATAGAAATAGTATCCCACTGGGACCAAGGCGAGGGTATGATTCTACCCCGTAGACAGGAATGATGAGTAGATTTTAGACCAGAAAAGCTAACATGGCTGGGACATGCTTGGGGAAAATGAAAAAGTAGAAATGGTGCACAGCAAGAGCCAAGAAGTACTGGATAAAAGCTATATATATATCATTTTATCTAGATATTTTAAAGAGTTCATCCCAGAAGGCTAAAAGACTTGGGATCATCTGGCTTACTTTTACCTTTACTTTCTTTCTGTTTTGATGGCAACAGAGTTTTTAATTACTAGATAGCATTCACCAGGAGTCTTCTGGGAGGATGATATATGATCATTCAAGCCATGCAGGGGTCCGTGCACATGCAGCGTGGAGGAAGGTCACATAATACTTCCCCAGACATGCTAGTCTAGCAGCGTGGACCAGGAGGTAAGGGGGAAGCACTAGAACTGTTTACAAGGAGGATGCTAGATGAATTGGGGAACGTCCATTTTGAGCCTGTGGTTTTATTAGCCCCAAACCATAAAATGCCTAGAGAAAATTTCTGGTGGACAGTTTTCTAATTTGAAACGAAGCCGTCAGAATAATATGAATATCTACAACTTGGAGTAAAAAATCCCAGTAGTATTAGCTACTGAAAATAGAGGTATATTTATAGGAACCTTAATGGCATGGAGTTTTAAGCTAGAAGGCAACTCTGATTTCCAAACCATTGGCCTCCCTTGAGAATTTCTCTCAGGCTTCTACCCCTCCTGGCATTATATTTTTATCTCAATTTATTCAGAATCAATTACCCAAAAATCCTTCTTTTATATCTCAAATTGCCTCAATAGTTCACAATGAAAAGAGAGGAATCCCCAGGCCCTAACTAGTGAATAATAGCTATTATGTTTGGCTAGAATCTCTTAGTTTCATCAATTATACCAGATCATTTGGATTTTGATTATCTAGATCATAGAATATTTGCTTGGGTTCAGTGGACTATTATGAGGTTTTTAGGGAGGTGCGGTGAGTCTGTGAAGCCTCTGAAAGACATATGAATTGTCTTAGGTATTTTTTATACCACCAACTACTCCCCTTGATGGAAACACCACTGTATCAAGGCTTAAAAACCTTCACACAAACAAAAGATGTCCTGCTTATTTAGTAAACCTCCCTCATGAGTACACATTTCTAATATCAATGGGATTAAGGAAATGGGCCTAGTCAAGAGGACTAACTAAATTTGCAAGCCAGTCCTCTCTCTTAAAATTCCATTGAAAAGGCAGAATAAATAAAAACACAAGAATAAATCTATGGTAACACTGGAAGAATGAAAAAACACTATCCCCAGACTGAACGGTAATTTCTGAAAGATATAAATATATCCTATTGAGTGAATCCCAACAGAACAGAGGAAGTTAAATGTACAAATGAACAGAAGATCCTCCAAACTAAGGTGAATCTTCTTGGCAAATATATGTAATAAAGACTCAGTCAACAGAATCAAATTCAAAGAATGGGCCATGGGGTAGGAGGCTGGTATATGAATTAGCGTTGGCTGTGAGAATAAACATGTCCACAATGGTGCTGGCTTACAACAATGAACATTAATTTCTTGCTCTTGTATCTTAAGTTTGGCTATAGAAACTTCACTTAGGGTGTGAGTTTGGTTCAGATACTTCCCAAATGTTTTCTTCACTCCAGGACCCAGGATACAGAAACACATCCTATCTGGGGTGTCCTGGTTTCATGATCAAAGGCTGTAGCACAATAAGATGCCTATAAGCATGTGATGTCTTCAAAGCCTCTTCTTGGAATTGGGACACTTGCGTTTGTCAAAGAAAGTCACATGATCAAGCCCAAACTCAGTGGGACGGGAAGGGAAATATACTCCAATCCACAGTGGATAGGAGGAAAAAACGGTGTAATTATTTGAATAACAAAATCTACCACAGTCCTCCCTTTTAGTCACAAATATTCACGTGATTCAAAATATAAAGTACATGTACCATAATTTCAATGACGGAACCCCAAAGTTTCATTCAAAGGTGGTATCAGGCTCAAAATCAGGATAGTCTCTTTATCAGGATAGTCTCTAGATACAAGTCCCCTTGATCCAGAGACCTCTGGCCCAAAGTGACAAGTTATCTGCTCCCGCAACATCCAACATGCAGGGTTGGAACAGAAACGGGAAAACTGTCACAGACACATTCGGAAAGGGTGGGAGTGGGACACAGGCGGCAAGCGCTGATCCACGGCAACTCTGAAATCCAGCTGGATGATGTCACCCCCCACCCCGATGGACCGTAGAGAACTGATTTAGGCACAAGGTGTACTCCTTGGGAGTAACTCCGTAATCTGCTCTGTTCCATTAGCTCTTAACTCTGCCTTTGGGAATCCCTTTCCTTTTCTCTTTTCCTTTGGACACACCTGAGAAGGGCATTAGGAAATATTCCCACTGAAGTGGCTGAGAAGCAGTCTCACCATTTGTGCCAAAGTGTCATTTTACATCTCTAAGAATACAGAGCCTTTTAGCCCAAGGTAGAAATGGATTTGTCAAAAACTTTGTGGGTTTTGTGTATTTGTTTCTTATTTATTTTTATCTATTGTATTCTATCAGCTCCATGTCTCAATGTCCTCATTCACAATTCTTGGCAAGATACACTCTGAGTTTCTAACTTTGAGTTTCTGGAGAAACATGCCCCATACTATCATGTCTGTTATAAAAGTCATTTTGACCAGTTGAAAGGCTAACCCGGGGTCAGATTAATCCAATCAGTGGATTTAACCAAAGGTGCCATGGTCATGCACTTGTTAGGTCTTTGCCTAGAGTTCCAGTCTTGATGGCAATCTCACTAGACCTTTCTCACTCAAAGCTGTTCTCGATTTTATCTTTGACTGGTTGGCAAAGAGACACAGCTATATCATCTAATCCTGCAATTGCTAAAATCTGTGGATTATCTCTTTTTCCTTTTATTTCTGATTTAAAACAGTGTAATCTCTTTTTTTACTTGAGCTAATATCTTTTCCTTATTTAACTTTTTCAAACATATCCAGTAACAATTAATTCAGCTACCAACATGCTCTCTTCCTACTGCATCAGTCAAAGGCACGAGTTTATCAGATATTTTGACTACCTTAAAGATACGGCAGGAGGCAATTTAATCAACTGTTTTGCCATTGTAATAGCATATATTGCCCTTTTCCAGCCTTCTATAACGGTTTCCTTATTATTCATTATCCTGCCCAAAAGACAATGGCATATTTTTAGTGCTTGTTTGTTTTAAATGTCAACACCCTATTCTTGGTACAAAATTCCTTAGTATTTAACTTTGCTGCAATAACAAATAGTCCCCAGATCTCAGTGCCTTAGGACAGCAAACATTTATGTCCTGCTTACAGATCTGCAGTGGTCCTGTTCTAGGCTTTGGGAGGGGTTCAGGTCCAATATATACACTTGTTTTCCAAACTCCAGGTTGAAGGAGCAGTAGTTACATGGAACATGCCCTTCTCATGCTTGAATGCAGGAGTAAATGAGAATAAGCAAATGGCACAAATACATTTAAAAGGCCTCTACATAAATGTGGTGCACGTTCTCTCAATGGCTAGAAGTAAGACATATGGCCAAGCTAAACATTATTGGGGCAGGTAAGTATAATCCTCCCACAGATGGGAGTAGAGCAGAAATTAACATGTGCCAAATAATAATGCAATTTGCCATAACCAGCCAGCAATTAATAACTGTTGTAGAAAAATTGCATGAAGTACACACTTTCATATCAGCAGGCACCAGTATTTTCCCCCAGGATAAAACTGCAAGTCAAGCTTACTTCTCACAAAATAATTAGGAATTCTGACACAGGAGACACTCAAAGCAGGTGCTAGGGCTATAGAACTAGGGCAGTGTGATGCATAAATTGTTTCTGCCAAAAGGGACAAGAAATTCCTATACCCAGAAGACAAGCTCCATGCATATCACAAAACAGGATTTGTTAATTGAACGAGTTAGGGAGGATCAGTCCTTGTCAAGACAGATGGCTAGTTTCATTTGGCCAAAAATAGTGTTCAAATGTTGAGGGGTTTTTTTTGTTGTTGTTGTTTTTTTTGTGTTTTGTTTTGTTTTTTGTTTTTGAGACAGAGTCTTGCTCATTCTGTCGCCCCCGCTAGAGTGCAGTGGCATCATCACTGCTCTCTGCAACTTCAAACTTCTGCACTC
This sequence comes from Cheirogaleus medius, assembly GCA_008086735.1. Classification (NCBI taxonomy): domain Eukaryota; kingdom Metazoa; phylum Chordata; class Mammalia; order Primates; family Cheirogaleidae; genus Cheirogaleus; species Cheirogaleus medius. Next base: position 4,105,689 of record VBSM01000500.1, read on the forward strand.
AAATGATCCTCCTGCTTCAGCTTCCTGAGTAGTTGGGATTACAGGCGTGCACCACTACACCCAACTAATTTTTCTATTTTTGGTAGACACCGGTCTCACTCTTGCTCAGGCTGGTCTTGAACTTCTGACCTTAAGAGATCCTCCCTCCTCGACCTCCCAGACCACTATGGTTACAGGCATGAACCATCACTCCCTGCCCTGAAATATATATTTTTTTTAATTGGAAATAATGTGGACATGGGACACTTTCCAGTTCTCCACAGTAGCCAACAATCTTTATTGTATTAAAATCCCATCAGCTTCAGTCATTTGCTTTACCTACTTGGCCTCTAAATGTAATCAGTTCCTCGGGTTCTGGAAGGACAGTCTTCCTGGCCACAGATGCCCTTACTCTGCCCTCCACTATGCCAGGGGCCAAGACCACATAATTGGAAACTTCTTGACAGCCAGGAAAACTATGATGTTCCCCAAAGCTTAGGAAATACTCTCTAGCTGCAAAAAACTCAATCAAATTATAGAACCTCACTCACAAAAACATTGAGAGAGAAAAAAATATTATGAAAATGAGGCTCAGAAATCAACACAAAACATTCTGTCCTTAAGAAAACAAAGTTAACACAAGAAACATAAAATAAATATAAATTCAGTCTAATTTTAATTTTTTGATATAAGATAATGTATCAGGAAGAAAAATGAGAGAAAGAGAGGGAGAAAGAAAGAAGAGGAAGAAAGAAAAGTGATGGAAATCTTATGGAAGAGCAGTGATCAAAGGTATTGAGAATTCATTTTGGAAATTGTAGTTACAACACTAAAATGAGTAAAAAGACTAAAGAGAAAAATGTCTGCAGATTATATACATTTAAATATGCAATTTTAACTTAGAATAGAGAAAGATCAAGCCAAAGTCTTCTCTCAGATTGCCCAGATAGAGTAAAAAGTATACAAATTCTGGGATTTAAAGAAAAAAAAATAAGGCATGGAGTATTTGTGTTGAATAGTTAATATCCCACTAACCAGGGATGATGTTTGCAATAGTTGGCAAATTTTATGGCAAAGATACCAATCGTTACTAGTACCAGGCCAACCAGAATAGATACCCCCTGTACACCATACTGATAATTAGCTGATAATTAACACAGCTTTGGTGGAAATCGCAGAGTAGGAAACAAAAAGAACAAAGTGAGAAGCATTCAAAGTGCTTAGAAATAAAATTTTACTTTAGTTCATCAGTAAGGAATAAACTGGCATCAGACTTCTAAACTACAATATGCTTGCTAGACTAGGATACATCAATACTGTCAAAGTTCTGGGGAACAATGATAGTGATAATTCCTACTCCTTATAATCACATTCCTTACCATTATTTTATTCCTTAACTCCATATTCAGGCAATACCTTCAGTAATTTCAGTCTTCAATCAGAAACGAATTTTCCTCTCCTGTAACCAAGCTTGCTAGCCTTCTAGATATTTCTCTACAATTCAAATCTTCATATGCTCTGACTTCACACCACTCTCTCACCTCATCTATACCCAAGCATCAAAGAAGAATTATTTAGGGAAATATGAGAACTGTGTTACGGATGATCCTGAGATTTTCACAAAGAATCCCTCAGAGCTACCTGATACTGAATTCTCTTTCTCCTTTTCCCCTCGGGTAGACACCTCTATACTTCCTGCCTGGCTTTTGGTTTAGCTGTTGCCCCTGAGCACTGTCTCTGTTGGCTGGCAGTCACATCCTGTTCTCATCGGTGCCCAGGCCAGGTTCTCAAGATGCCACAATAGTTAAAGAATCCTAAGTTGAAACTTGTGGCACAAGAGAATTTGCTGTTTCTTTGAAATCAGAAATTAAGATACTTTCTCTCTAAGACACTTAGCATCTACTAGATAGATGATCAATTAATTAATGTTCACAAAAAAATTAAATTAACTTTGTCTCATTATAACAAACAGCAGAGAAGTTTCCTTCTCGAAGTTTATATCTTTTACAACTTTGCTTTCATAGCAGAAGATGAGGGAACCACACAGTTCAGAAGAAGGAACCTCTTCTTCCAAACAAGAAAGACCTAAATTCGAGCATAGCTTTCTTATCAGTTGTATAACTTGGAAATTGTACTAATGCCTAAGAATTTTGATCTCTTTCATATATAACATGGGTATAACTCCTTCTAACTAGCAGAATTGATGGAAGACAGAGTATTAAGAAAAATGCCTGGTACTTAGAAAATCATATATATTTTTACTATCTTTCATATTTAATGTTACTCAGATTCTCCACCCAATTAGCTTACTGTAGAGGAAGATTTCTATAGCGGGAAACACTCTTCCTATTTTGGCATCCTGGTCCACAGAAAGATTTGTGAGTTGAGTGAAGAACCAGTTTGTTGCCTGGATGAATTATATTCAAATAACTTTGTCCCGGTTCTCCAGAAATCTGTTTATAAGGTTACAAGCTCATCAAGCTCCTGCCCTGTGTAATAGAAACTGATTGGGTTTGAACCGTGACATCTTGAAGCCCAAACCAGGCTCTGTGCGATCTCACGAAGCTGATTGGGGTCCTGCCCTCCTTTGCCCTCTGCCTCCTGGTATATTTGACAACTCAAGGTAGCAGGGAACATCTCTGGACAGCCAATGCTTTGGGGTTGTGATCAAGTCTGGGAAAAGGAGAACTTCTCCAGTGAGTGGCAAGTTCTTCTCCCTCCCAGGAATCAGCGTGCTCACTTGCCCCAAGCCCCCAGCCATTGCAAATATTTACAGAAATGTTAAAGATGGGGAGGAGACCACACCACCCCTTTTGTGTGATGTCTGCTAAGGCTGATCCTAACATTAAAATTTGAATAATTGCTCACTGTGTTGGTAAATAAATGTTAATTAATAAAATATCACCCAGAAAAAAACATGTACTGCATAAATCATACTTATAAACACTTCCTAACTTTGCTTCTTCATGAAGTGGTGGGGAGCAATGTCTTCTATTTTACATGTGGCGGGGGGCAGGGTGGGTACATATTGTGTGTGTTTCTCTCCGTCCCTTGGTGCCCAGCTCTTCTTGGACTCGACTTTCCAGGGCGCCCTCTTGCTCTAAGTTACACAGGAACAGCAAGGACGGCCAGCACAATCTGCCCGGCAGGATTTGTCTCCTGCAGCCTTGGGTTTCCAGAGGATTATTCTTCTAATCATATCTATTTTCTGTAAGCTCTTTAATCAGCTCTTAATCCTTTCTGCTTCCTTTGCCAGAGGTAATTAAATCATACGTGGGAGTGGGCGCTCTCCACGGTGCCTGCAGGATGGGACCCTTGGGAGGCCCAGGATCCTGTGTTGGGGATAATCAGAGAGCCCAGTGCCGAAGCTGGTGAAGACTGGCTCATGGATTGCAAAAGAAGAGCAGAGGCACCATGACCTTTTGAAGAAGATGGAATTTCTCCATCAGGGAAGAGAGTCCTTTCCGACAGAGCATTAATTCTGGGGATGACACAGGAAGCAGGGAAGGGCTCTTGTCTAGCCTGCAGATCTCTGAAATCTTGCTTAGTCATAGAGGGTCACTGCTGCTATTATAGCCAGACAATTGCCACAGGTGGCCCCCAGTGGAAGGTGTTAATGACACCAGCCACACCAAGGAAGGGCAGGGCTCTGCTTCCTCTGTAAAGCCTTCCACTGATCACCCTCCCACCCCTCTCTTACTCTTCTGGTAGAACAATTATGACACCCCCAGCAATTAATCATGTGCTTCTTGATAGCATTTCTTGGTTTATTTTCTTGAAGTATTATTTAGTTATTGACATGCATCTGTAAATGGTTTAATCTCTCATTTCTCAGTAACCAGGTCATACATTTATTTATTTCCTTTCTTATACCATTTTGAAAATTATATTAATATATCATTTTCCAAGATCTCTGTAGGTGGAATGTTTCCCGACTAGAAAATCCCCTGAGTTGCAATTTAACATTGAAAGGACATCAGTTAGACTCTCCTGTGAATAGATATCAGAGGAATTTTTGCTAATGTAGATTGATTATTTCACAAAATGCCTACCATGTCCTAGGTAGCAGGGATGTCTAAGAAAAGGCTCCTGTTCACAAGGACTTGACTCTGTAGTAGAGCAGTGCCATCCAATAGAACCTTCTAGGATAATGGAAACGTGCTATAATCCGCACTGTCCAATACGGTAGCCACTAGTTAGTTACATGTGGTTATTGAGCGCTTGAAATGTGGCCAGTGTGACTAAGGAACAAAAAGGTTCATCTTATTTAATTTGAATAAATTTAAATAGTTTTAGTGTATCGGGCCCTTAAATCTATCATTACTCATCCCCACGCCAAAAAGAAATAATAGTTGCAAAATGCAGTTCAGTTTGCAAATAAAAATGAAGTCTCTACTTTTCCACTAATTGTTCACAATGAGAACAGAAAAGCAAGCCATGAAGAGAGTGGGGCCCTAATTTTGGAGTTGCAGAACTTTCTAGAAAGCGGGAGCCCTGACCGGAAACAGCTAATGAAAAGCTCAGGAATTGCACAGGGTGAGAGAGTCGTGAAGATGAAAGAACACAGATTGAGTTGTTCAGTGGTGTGGAGCGCCTGTCTAGAAAATAATATATCCTTTGATAGTTCACTCTGGGGAATAGGGAAGAATGGATCTTACTTTGCAAAAAGAAGTGCTTTTTTATAATGGATCCCCATGTAGAAATGGATAAACTAGCTACTAGCTTTTAACTTGATTGCAGTTAAATGGAAATGATTATAGGAAGCCAGGCAAATTAGGCAGTAACTATGCCATCCCCACCGACTCCCCACAGACACCTTTGGAAATACATTACTGTCTGCGACAGCTCCGCTCATATATTACCACCTTATTTGTATTCTTCTCCTAGGATATGTCACACAGGATGCTCATATAAAAAAAGCGGGACAAAACAGTCTGGAGAACTTTTCAGCTCCTGCTGTGAACACAGTAACTAACGCAAAACAGGGACTCTGGTGGGCTTGTTGCAAGCAGGCTGGGCGCAGCTAGTGCTAAAGTTTGTCGTACTGATTGGAGGAGGAGTTGTTGCAGCTGAACAAATCACTCTCCTGCTTGGGTGCACCCATTCCCTTCCCTCTGTGCCTTTTGTACGGCTCAGGTTTGACCCAGCTTGTGGCTGATGAATCAGAACCTTCTGCTGTACACTGGGTGATTGCAAAGACAAAGGCGTTCCTGGTGGCCACGACTTCAACCGTAGCACTCAGAGATGCAGGTTGGGAATCAGCATCGTGAAACCGTCCATATCACTGAACGTGAAAAACACAAGTCAAACACAGCAATGAATTAAGTAGTACAAAAACCTACGATTGTTTCCCGCATTAACGTGTAATGTTGAAGCTTCCCTGAGCACATCAAGAGAAGCACTTTGGGAAAACTTTACTCGGGCTTCAGTTCTCAAAAGGCAGGTAGACAATTCTGTGCTAAACCACCTAAATGTATCGTAACATAATTAGAGTTGTTCAGTGTTCTAGGGAACAGCCTGTCAATTCTTCCTGGATTTCATTTTTAATTTGCCTCGGGAGCATAGGAGCCACTTCAGAGCCTATTTAAATAGAGACAGTCTTGCACAGGTAGGAATGTAAACATCCCTGCAAGGCTAAGGGATGATGCTGAAATAAGCTGCTGGAGATATTTGCCAACTGGATTAAGTTACACACTTGAGGAAGTATGTTCTCTGGGGAGATCATTTTGAATCTTTTCATTGCCTAATAATTTTTCCCTATTCCTAAATATGCTCTGTTTTGTTATTTTTACATTTGTATAACTTTGGATCTTATGATTGAGCAATTCCATTCTCAAGTAGGTATTAAACGTGTGTGTGTGTGTTTATGTTCACCAAAAGCATGTATAAGAATGTTTGCAGAAGTGCCATTCATTGGGAAACAGACCTCATAGCTACCGAAGTAGAATAGCCAAATAAACTGTGGTATATATAATGGAATAGTATACAGCAACTAAAAGGTGCAATTATGACTACAAGCAAGACAGATAAATATCACCAACATAATGTTGGCTAAAGAAAACAAATACTAAATAATATTAATACATGGATGCATATTTATGATTATACATATATCATTCAAAAACAAGCAATTTTTGAAGCTATAAGTAAGGATAGTGAATAATAATACATACAGGCATAAGGAGCTATTCAAAGTTCTAGAGTGCTGGAAATATTTTATTTCTTGATCCAGACTTAAATGGATGTGTTCAGTTTAGAAAAATTAATTGAACTGTATGTTTATGACTTATGCACACAACTGTTTGATATTGAACTGAATGAAAATGTACTTAAATATAAAACTTGTTTCACATTTTAAGTTTTTACAAAATAAAAGAAGCTCATTTTATATTCTCATTGTTTCACTGAAAGTCAAATAATATAAAAAAGGCTCATTTTATATAATATTTTATTCAAGCTTTTTAAACACAAAATTGAATAAATCATAAACATACAGTTTAATAAATTTTTACAAATTATAAATTTTTATCCAGATAGCCTGAACCTGGGTTAAAAAATAAAGCAAATATATTTTTTTAATAGACCTATGGAACCACCATATGTGGTTTAAACATAGCTCTGTTGATAAACTATTAAAGAATAATAGAGGGTGTTTATTTATATCATATTCATTGGTTCACAATCTTTGATTTTGGGTAATTTCCTTCTGTGACTATATGAAAGGGTGGTCAAAATCAGGATGAAGAAATAAAATGCAAATTTATTAATAATTTTTCTCTTTGCAATTTTATACATGTCAATAACCAATTTAATAATACTTCAAACCAATTAATTTGGTTTAAAAAAACTGTTTAAAGAGAGAAATTGACTATTATGTTGACTCTCTGAAAATTTAAATGAGCTCTACCATTTTTGTCTAATATAGAGAACAATGAGCTTTACCTATCTTCATTTATTAGAGCTCTGTGTCCTACAATAAACTTTCCTGGCTCTGTCATTCATTAGATATATGATTTAGCACATCACATAGCCTTTGGATGCTTTGATTTCATAAAACAAAATGCTGCCAGAGATCTTCTATTTTGGCCTATATTATAAGGTCTCTGTTTTTCTAACTTTTCATTCCCATTAGTTAATTCATTGAACCATTTATTCCTAGCACAGTGATAACACAAAGAAGTATATAACATGATAGTTTCTCCCAAAGAGCTTACATGAGTGAATTAGGAGAGAAATAGGCAAATGATAAATATTAACATAAGTTAAGAAAGATTTCACAAATGGTACATGAATGAGTTATGTAGAGAAGGAGAAAATACTCAAGTTCCAAAGACAGGATGCTCAACACTTTTACCTTAGCAATTAAGACACTGTTAAGGCAAAAAGAATAGGATTTTTCATGAACTGGACTCTTCAAGATTTTATAAAGATATTTTCCATCATTTGATGGGTTCACCTGTGTTTGGGACTAGTAACTACTTTAAAATAAGGTTCTTGATCCAAACAATGTACTAAAACAAAACCAAAATAAAACAAACAAAAACAGGTATTTGATGAAAATTATAAAATAACCCAACTTCAATTTTTCATTGCTTAACTGAGCCCAAATTGTGTTGTTCTTGTATTTTTGCACTGAATTTCTTGATTCAGATATTGGGCTTTTGGTAGCCTATAGGAGAAACCAACTCTAACTATTTAACAGAAAGAAAAGGAATTTTCCATGAGAATCTAAATGGTTCAGAGAAACTTCCCAAGCCTAAGTACTGGCCTGGAAAATGAACAAAAATAAAAACATCTACATGATCTTAAAAGTAGAAAGTATAACCATAATCTTTTAGCAAGTACACCCTGATTGGGACACTTCTGCCACCTTTATAATACAGGACCTCTAAAGTTGGGTACCCTAGATGCCACTCCCAGGACAGTTCTGCCATCATTACTGTATACTGCTTGTAGCACAGCCCTTAAGGTTTGCACCTCTTGCTTAAGATTCGGAGTCCTGGATAAGAGCATCTTATCAGCATCAAGAGGCTAACTCTTGGTTGCTGGAGTGAAAAGAAAGACAGTACACTGCTTCTCGGGTATTCATGCTGGGAGGCCAGCAACTGCCTACCACCAAAAAACCAAAAAATGGGAAAGCATTTCCAACTAGGAAAGGCAAATGAATGCTAAGTGGAAAAAAATAATTCATCTGTTTAGTGGTAAAATGATCATATGTTTATAATTGCTTGTCTCATTATTTTTCTCTGCTGCTGGTCTGTGATCAACTCAATAGTAGAAACAGCATCTTATTGTTCTATCTCCCAGTGTCTACAAGAACGTTTGAGTTTGAGTACATAATAAGGAGCCCAATGAATGCTTGATGAGTGGATGGGTGAATGGAAACAATGAATCAGTTCAAATCAGAACCAACACTTGCACAATTTTGAAAAGCTCTCAAAATAGTCTTATGCTTGAATCTGGAATCAGCGTTTGATCCAGCCTTACAAATCAATAGGAAAGAGACTAACGTTTCAATACGTATGAGCTAAAGATATTCATAAAAGAAAAAACACAAGTAATCAATACACATATGAAAATATGTTAACCTTGCTAGTTGCTATTAAAATGCAAAATAAAGTCTGATTCCCTGAAATCCAGAGTAAATCTGGGTACACAATGTTCACGTAATAACCATTCTATGTATTTAATATTCACTTTATTTTGTTAAATAATAATTAACATTTTATTAACGTATTTGCTTTATCTATACTTAAATATATTTTTTTATTTCAAGAAAATATGAGAGAGACATCTATACCCAAATGTTATTGGCAGCACAATTCAATATTCACTTTATTTAATGAAGGAATGACACAATTTCACTCTCAGGCATAAAATAGACAGAGATAGAGTAATTATAATAGGTAATATTTCAAGCATATGGTGGGAGGGTAAATAGGTACAACCTTTCTGGAAAATAATTTGGTAAAATTTATTAAGAAAATTTAAGACGTTTAACTATTCACCCTACTAGTTTACCTATGAAATTAATGTTTTAAGAAACCAAAGATGTTCATAAAGATTTACATACAAGTGTATTCATTTCTGTGTTTTTGATAATAGTGGTAAATTGAAAGATAATTTAAATGTTGAAAGACATTGAGATGATGAAATTAATTAAATACATCCATAGGGTGGAATATTATGCAACTGTTAAAACTCATGCTATTATGGTATTTCTCATAATGATTCATGGAATCATTATTATGTTTACAATATAATGTCCATCAGGATACAATACTGGATATACAGTATTAACTCTCTAATATATTTAAAGAAACACTAAAAAATTACTTGAAAAAATATATATCAAACGTTAAGTAGTGGCAATTTATAATAAGGAGACTTTAGTTGGCTGTTATTTTCCACTTTATTATTTTGTATGTTTTCTATATTTTCAACTATGAGTACATATTAAAAATTTACAATATATTTTTACTTTCTTTTGTTGTTTCAAATATCCTATCTCTAATAAACTGATTTATAGTTTTTTTCTTTCACATCTTTCCCATCACATCCTATTCTCCTAATAAACTGATCTGTGCTTCTATTCTGTCCTTCAGAAAAGAAGGATTTGGATTCTATTCTAACATTCTAAGACACGAACATAAGACACATTTGTCTCTATAACAATTCTGTTCCTGTTCACGACTTCCAATAACTGAGCTGTGCCTCGGATCCACAACAATTGGCTTCTCCAGTGACAGTGACTTGTCCCCTTTGACCTCCAAGGACCACCAGCTTCTGAATCGCCATGCTCAAGACCCTGCCTTCATTACTCCACCTCCATGACGCAGATCACATCATGCCTCCACATCTGCTCAGAGTCAAGACATGCACTGTCTAGAAACCATACCCCACTTGCTGCAACATCTGTCCTAAGACTATACTCTCTCAGCACATCTCCATGACACAGGGTAGAGAAAGCTCCAGAGTCCGTCCCCTCCCAGCCTGCTCCACCCCACCACAATGGACCAGGCATTGGGTGAAGACAGCTTGGGATTTGAAAAAGCTCTAAAAAGCCAGAATTCTTATTAAACTTGAACTTGGGTAAAGATAATTTCTTCTCTGAGATCATTTACTAATTTTCTACAGCCATGTGCTCCACGAGCCTTTTAAGAGGCAGTGCAACCACTTGGACTTGGGACTCAGACTGCCTAGGTTTAAATCCTAGCTCTGCCACTTGCTGTTTGAATAATGTCTTTAACAATTAACTTAACCATCCAGTGTCTCCTTTTTACCACTTGTAATACGGATATAATTGATGATAACTACTTCATAGGGTTGTTGTAAGGATAATAGATATTATTATATGCAAAGTACTTAGTGCATAGGATGTGGTGAATACCACTTAAGTTGTAGCTCTTCTACAAGTAATATTTCACACCCTGCTTTTTTAGTACAACTCCATAGCTTTAATTAATTATCTTCTGAGGAACTGAGGAGTAAAAGTGTTCTGAATAGTATTAGGCATAAGAAAAAGATGGAATAGGAAGTGCCATTATTAGAGGAGCTGGGATGCTTTGAATAACGAGGTTTGCAGGTGATCTTCAGGAAGAAAAGAATAAAGAGAACCATCATGGCTGTTTAAAATAGTAAATAAGGGCATTTTCATGATTTACAGTCTAATCCTAGCTATGATAAAACAAATCTCTTTTTTACTCTTACCCCTCCAACACCTCCAAGCCAGTCCAGGGCTGTAGGATGTGAAGGGGGAGAATTAACTCAGAGTGGTGAAATTATTGTCACGTAAAATGGTAAATCACTTCTGTTTTTCTTTCAGTTCAGGGACTGTTTCTCTAATCCATGGAGCTATTACTGGGACTAATTCCTACTTCCCCTAATTTTTCATTTTTCCACTGCTTGTTCTGTAACCTATGAGCAACACACTGCTCAATTTCTGGGCTTTCAGGAAATTTGTCATCTTTTCATTCAGTTCCTTTTGCTCATCACCTGCCACGGCATCACCGATATCTGATGGTGATTTGAATAGATGTCATATAATTTCCTGTGCAGATTTCACCTGATAATATTAAATCAATAACAATGTTTCCCCTTAGTTTCAGTCTATAGGACATTATTAGTCATGGTCTACTGGAGAGGAAAAGTAAAATGAAGATTTTGATCTTTAACAATGAAAACATCTAGTAATTATGACATTTTCATGTTATGTCAGTTTCCTTATGTTTTTTAAAAATTAAAGTGCAATACAATAGGGGAGACATTCCTTGAATTTGTAAAACATTGGACCTCAGATATTAGTATTTTTAGGAGCTGAGAAAGAGTTAGCTGTGTTAGAGTCAAAGCATTCAAAGGCAAGCTGGAGAAATGCTACTGCAAATCATACTCTCCTTTTTTATTCAATTAAATGTAATTCAAGAAATGAGGATTAATCCACACATTCAGTCTCACAACCCTCTTCAGTCATTTTTTCAAATAGTTCTTTCAAAGAAAAGCATTTTTTACAGGAGAATTTATGTGTAGACTAAAGATGGCGTCCCGTACTCTGCTACTCCTCCCATGGCGTTGAGAGACAGAGACTCACTTCTCTCCCTCTGAATCTGGGCTCCCTTGATAACTTGCCCGCACAATAAAATGCAATTCCAGGCCTTTGAAGTTAAGCCTAGAAAAGTCTGCAGCCTTCTTCCAGGCCTTCTGGTCTCGTGAGCTACCTTACAAGAAGTCTAATCCTTGGCTGCCATGCTTAAGAAACTACATGGAAAGTTGCAACAGCTACATGCAGAGAGAGGGAAGGAAGGAAGGAAGGAAGGAAGGAAGGAAGGAAGGAAGG
>VBSM01000500.1:4117635-4135787 GCA_008086735.1 Cheirogaleus medius
CAAACACACTGCACACATTTTAGATTTCAAAGAAAAATAAATGTCCATTGTTCTTTTAAAGCACCAAGTTTTGGGGTTGCTTGTTATACAACCAGAGCATAATTAACATGTGTACAGCCAACTCCATTGGCCAAGACACTTGGGCACACCTGTGGCATGGAATGCACTCCAGTATCGATGACCTGAGAAGTATAAAGGCCAGTAGTTAAGTGATGGGGACATTCCAGGTTAGGTCAAATACTCGTTTATAAGTAAATTCTTTATTTGGAGTAGAGGCCAAAATAGCAAAGGCTTTCCATGAAGGTCAGGTTCTCTTTTTCTAGGCTTATGCTAGATATATATTTCAGGGGATAATTTGGAGTTATCCTACCAGAGCCTGGGGTGCAGCTCATAGCATTGCTGGTCTCTAAGTTCTGGTAAAGGTTCAGTGTCAGCATTCTTTGACTACTCCTTGAATTATAGCATTAGCTTTTTTCTTTCTTAATAGGACTTTCTTTATATTTTACTTCATTTTGGCAATAAGCAGATATTCTAGACCTCAATGCCTGATAAAATATTTCAAATCCTTAATATTTTTCTATAATCATTACTAGATAGTGAAGAGTCTTGTTTCTCCCTATACATTTTTTTAAATTACCATATTGGCTTTTGCTTTGAATATATTTTGTTCAACACTTTATTCACAGTCCTTGGCTAAGGTAACAAAAATCCTAGCAGCTAGTCATATGTACTTGCCAACAAATGGCTTTAAAAATATTTTTCTTATGAAAGCTGCCAGTGATTCATTTTATTGGGAGTAAATCAATAATACCTCCTTTTTACTTATTTAGAAATTAGATATTCATGAATGTGAGAAAATACTATTAAGTAAAATGAAAAAAGTAGTTTTTATACTATCAGGGGTCCTAAAACTTTTTAAACAGGGGGCCAGTTCACTGTCCCTCAGACCATTGGAGAGTGTGCACTGTGGTCCCCAGGAAGAGTCAGCTGCTAAGCAGGACAGGCAGCAGTGGCAAAAAACAGGGGAGAAGGGCGGAAAAATGTCCTCGGAGGGCCCCACGTGGCCTGCAGGCTATAGTTTGAGGACGCCTGGTAGAATATACTATATGATCCTATCTGATTTTTTCCACATAATTTTTTAGCATCTTAAGTAGTGAGATTAATTATGACTTTTAATTTTCTATCAACACACATATGAAAAGAAAACCTTTCTACAAATTAAATTTAACAGTTTATTTGAACAAAGAATGATTCACAAATTGGACAGCTCTCAGTATCAGAAGAGGTTCAGAGAAGTCCACTCTGCAAAGCGGTCAGGCAGTGGTTTTACAGACAAAAAATGGAAGTGAGATATAGAAACAGCTCGATCGGTTGCAGCTTGGTGGTGCTTTATGTGGACATGGTCTGATCAGTTGCCAGCCTCTGATTGGCTGCAGCTCAGCTGCTGTGATTGGCTGACACCCAGCTATTGGTTACAAGATATACTTCTCAGTTAGGCTTTCAGTTTGTTTACATATAAGTTAGCTTGCACTTTGTTATCTAGGTACCCAACCATCCTCAAGTGAAATTTAGCTTAACACATATATATTTTAATTTCTATAACAAACTTTTATTTCTATTATAATTTGAAAAAATACACTTTTTCCTTTCCATTTTATAGGGCATACATAAAATAATAAGTAGTATTGGTACGATGCCTTAGAGTTTAGAGAACACTTGCACAAAATGTTACTCGCTTAATCCTCACAAATATCCTATGAAATAAATTATTAATATCTTTGTTTTGGGGGATTTTTTATTTTATTGACATAAAAATTGCATATATTTATAGCATACAACGTGATGTTTTGATGTATGTACACATCATGGAAAGACTAAATCAAACTAATTAACATATCCATTACCTCACAACTATCTTTGGACTTGGTTTTTCTGGTACATTCACTTGAGCTCTCTCACATGATTTTTAGCGCAGCTATAATTCCATTTTACAACAAAGGAACCAGGGCTCAGAAATGCCCTCCATAAAGTCCCATAGCTTCGAAGTGGTAGACAATGAAAACTCATGGGCTCTAACTCCAAAACCACTATAGTAAATTCCAGTGCACGGTCTCACTGTCTGCTGCTGTGTTCCCTACAGATGCCTTTCCTTCTTGCTCTCAGCGCACCTCTTGCTGTTCCCCTCTGAGAATCAGTTTGTCCAAACCAGTTGCACTTGACACTGCATGTTTCAAGTGCCCCATTCTGGTGGCAATGCGTCCTTCCACCATTGTCCACGCCCCCGCCCACTCATTGGCTGTAGCCAAGCTCACGGGTTATCCCATACCAGTTAAGTCCATGGTACAGAAGCCTAGTTCTGCTGTCTGAAAAAGTTACTCAAACTTCCAGGATTTCAGTTTCACCACACATCATATAAGAAGTATGGATATAGTCCCCATTATTTTTGTGAAAGCCTTATGGGCACTTTACCAGAAAACACTAAATAATTGAGTAACACCTTGTTAATTCTATATTAAGGGAGCTATGGAAAAAAAAGTACTTTAAGTATATATTATCTGATATTTTATTTAAGAGCAATAAGACATTTAAGTCAACTAGGGAGAAATAGCTACTTCAAATTCATGCTGCTTTGAATAAAACTGTATCAGTTTAACAAGATTTCGTTGCACAAAAAAATACTATCATTACATTGCTGCATACACTACAGCAGGTATATGAAATTATGATGGTGCTGCCCAAATTTTCATCTTTGTGTTAATCAAAGGTTCAGTGGCATTTGCCACCACCATTTGATAAGCTTTTGCTTTTCTTTTTCAAGGCAGCTTCCCTTAATTATGTGTTTCCATTTCCCCTACCAGCTGTTAGCCCTATGACCCTTCAACCAGCCCAAACCACATACACACCGAATACCACAGCCCCCAAAGGCAGATTGCGAACATTTCCTAGGATTGGCAGCAGTTGCCTTGGAAAGCACACTTCAATGAATCCTCTTACTGATGGGATACTCTGGAGCTCTGACACCCTTACTGATGATTCAGAGAAAGTGCCGTGGATTCTCATAGTCCAAGCTCCATGGTGTCAACTGTGAATGACCTCAGGTATTGACTTCAGTCCAAAGTATTATAGCTAGCTATGGATTTTGCTTGACTAAGAGGGACAAGGACCACAAGTAGAAATCCTATAGATTGGATTCATAGGAAGGTCCCTCTGGATCACCTTTTGATGGAAAAATGGGTAGTCATAACCAGAGTTTGAAAAGCAGCTATAAGACCAACTCTAATGAGCAAAATCCCTGGGAAATTTTGTAGCCAAATAAACCTTCTTTAAATGGGAATGAGCTGACCAAACATGCATATAAAATTCTACATATTTAGATGCATATTTCACATGCCATAGATGCATATGCTATGAAAGTTGGTACTATTTTTCTCCTTTTTTTCCCCCTTTGTTTTACTGTGGTCTCTGATTTGCTTGGTTTGCATGGCAATCATGCATACACAAGTGTCTGGTTTTCTTTCCCTGATGTATTCAAGAGCCGTAATATTTGTTTCACCTTTTATTTTTGCTAATAAAACCTCTCAAATTTACGGCAGGGATTTTACTTTCTTTTACCCCACCTTTTGTTTCTTTATTTTTCCCCTCTATCCTGGCTGGGTACAATTGGCAGCTGCTTTGCCCATTCCCAGGAGAAAATCCTGCAAAGCTAACGATGCTGGTAGGGGTTCCATTCATTGCAGGAAAATGTCAAACAAGGTACTTAGGAAGTAGAATTGGCTAGAGGATGTGGCTGTACATTATTATTGAGAGGGGAGGGGAAGGCATGTCTGTCAATTCTATGCATTTAAATGCCATTCTTGTCTGTTTCGTGGAGTTTTATGTCAAGTTGAATATGACTGAGAATAAGCTAGTATGAGTTAATCTTGCTACTTCTGCTGTGAAATATTTTTATTGTTGTTGTTTCCAGAGGTCATGTGAAAATCTGAGCAGTCTAGTGAGAAATCAAAGTATGAATATTTTCACACACATACATACACACACACACACACACACATCATGTAGCCTCTTGTGTCACTAGCTATATGATTTATATGGGAATCAAACTGTGGGTACTATCCTACCAAGGCTACTCCATAAATCTTCACCCAGAGGACATGCACTCTCTCACCAAATTATCTTACATGGAATTAGTCTCTGCCTTCTCTCTCTTCTCTTATTCTTTCTTGCTCTCTCCCTTCCTTTATAAAAATTCTCCATCAGTTTATGCATGGTCTTTTTTACATATGAAGACAATGAGTCTAGTGATGCTTGTTACACACTTAATTCCATTCCTCCAAAATGCATATGGCGACTTCCTAAACATACACCCACCCTTGTAACTGTATTTGGAGATAGGGCCTTTAGGGAGGTAATTAAGGTTAAATGATGTCACAAGGGTGAAACCCTAATCTGAGAGGACTGGTGTCCAAAGAAGACAAAGAGACGTCAGAGATCTCACTCTCCACGCATGCACAGAGGAAATGCTAGGTGAGAACACAGCGGCAAGGGTACTACCTTGTCTCATCTGCAAGCCAGGAAGAGAACCCTCATCAGAAACCAACCCTGCTGGGCCCTGATAGTGGACTTCAAGCCTCCAGAACTGTGAGGAAATAAAATTCTGTCATTTAGGCCTCCCAGTCTGTGATATTCTGTTGGGACAACCTGTGCGGGCTAAAACAGCACTCAATAGACTGTGTGCTCTACATTGTCTTCTCTCTTCCTGGGGATGAATATGTTTCACATAAATTGTTTGCACTTTTTCTGCATGCCCTCTTAGAACCATTTTCAGTTTCTTTTTTTATATTTTTAATCTTCATTTTTAAAACACTAGACTTACAGAAAAATTGCAAAAATAGGACTCAGAATTCCTATATTCTCTTCACCCAACTTCCCCTGATGTTAATATGGTATAAAACCATAGTAAAATTATGGAAAACAGAAAATTAACATTGATATGGTACTATTAAATAATCTGGAGACTTTATTCTAGTGCTGCCAATTTTGCAATTAGTGTGCAGTTGACAGTCTTGCACACAATGCAAGATCCTATATTGTATTTAAATGTTAGGTCTCCTTTTCTCCAATGTGTAACCATTCGTATATTTATCTGTCTCTCACATATTTCACATCTTTGAATAATACTGATCAGTTATTTCACACAATCTTTCAGAAGTGATGTACTCTTCTCAGTGCATCATAATAGGGTACACCTGTCTTATTATTGGTAATGTTAACTGTGATCACTTTGGTAAAATGGTGTCTGCCAAGTATCTACACTTCATAGTTATTACTTTCCCCTTGAAATTAATGAATATCTTATGGGAAGATTATTTTTGATTATGCAAATATCGTTTTTCTCATCCATGTATTTGTTCACTGGTTTTAGCATCTATCAGTGGATCTTGTCTGCAATTATTATCACTGCAGTTTGCCTAGTGATAATTTCCATTTCCATCATCCCTTCTACATGAGAATTCTAATTATAATTCTGTAAAAAGGGGCTCTCCCTTCTGCCCTATTTATTTATTTATTTATTTATTCATATCACTGTGGTCTCATGGATATTTGTTTTATTTTGGGGGTTATAATCTATTAGTCTCGTCGTTTATTTTGTTGCTCACATTGTCACAGACTAGGCCATTAAGAGTTCCTTCAGTTGGCTCCTGTGTCCTTTCATCATGCCGCCATTAGGCTTTAAGTGTTTCCTTCCCTCCTGTTACCATAAGATACTACAGAATCTTATTGTATTTCTCCTGTCCCAGCCCTGTAATCAGTCATTTCTCCAAGGAGCGCTACTTCCTTTTATCAAAGAATGGTATTTAGAAACCAAGATCCGAGCACTAGCTGTGTTCATTGCTGCTGGAGTGTCCTTGTTTCTGGATCCTCTCTCTAGACAGAGACAGGGAAATGTGTGTATAGTTACATATACATAGATACAGTGGTGTCCATTTTTTTATCTGTAGCTTCTTTTTCCAACAGTTATAAACCTGAGTCTCAGTCCATTGCTATAACAAAATACCATAACCTGGGTAGCTTATAAACAACAGAAATTTATTTCTCACAGTTCTGGAGGATGGGAAGTCCAAGGTCAAGGTGCTAGAAGATTTGGTTTCTGGTGAGGGCCCACTTTCTCATAGGTGGCACCTTCTTGCTGTGTCCTCACATGGTGGAAGAGGCAAGGCAGCTCTCTGGGACTTCTTTTATAAGGGCACTACTCCCGTTCATGAGGGCAGAGGATAATCACCTCTCCAAAATTCCCACCTCTTAATACCATCTCCTTGGGGATTAGGATTTCAACATGTGAATTTTGGGGAGACACAAACATTCAGGTCATAGCTCTTGGCTCTGATTATCTGCTATTAATACATATTAACTTATTTTCTCAATCCTAATGTATATAAAAATTAGTTTCAGAATTACTAGTCATACCCCTGTGAAAGCCATATTTGACAACTAGAATGCCATATTAGTGTATAATTCTTGTTATTGTTGTCCTTGCAGCATATAGTCAAAGTCATGCTTTTCCAAAGTTATTTAAGTCAGTCCCTTCCCCCCCGCCACCCCATTCAGTGTGATTATTTTATCAAGTTATTCAAGCATAATGAGGCCAAGGTCATTTGTTAAAGTTTGAATTCCATCTGGGATTCCCAGAAGATCCGTGTTGGCTTTAATTATTCATTCATTTCTTGAGCTGGTAAAACTTTATTGGAGCTAAACACAGAGGTTTATTTACAGAGGTGTCACCCCCTCCTCATCTGTTCTACCCTGTTACTATTCTCCATTCTCTTCTGTCCACCTTGGTCAGGTAACCAATCTCATTAGTTTCTGACCTATCCTTTACTCCATTTCTTTCATACAAATAAGCAAATATTTGCATATTTTCTTAAATCACTTTCTTATATTAATAGGAGTATACTCTCGATAGTCTTTTGTAATTAATTTGCAAGTATTTTGATGAGAACATAAGATACTTTCCCCAGCCATATAACTGACCATATCTTATTAAATTGGAGACTAATACCATGAACTTTGGAGCCAAAAGTGTGTTGGTTTGAACCCAGGTTTAATCAAGTGCTAATTGTGTGATCATGAGAAAACAAACATTTCTAAATCTTAGTTTCTTTCCCTATAAAATGGAGATAATGGTAGTTTGCTTAAGGATTAAATGAACATTACATGTAAAGCTCTTAACAAAGTACTTGACATTTGGTTAAGTGCTCAAGAAATCTTAGAAGTATTAGTAATATTAAGTGTATTAGTACAGTAACTGTGACTTTATAATTAGCTAATTGGCTATAGCTAATTTTTTTTGTCCTAATTTCTCTCTTAAAATCATGAAGACCACTCAGTAACGTTTATTGCACATAAATACTTTTTCCCGGGAGAATTATATAAAAGACAAAATTGGTTTTACTATTAATTTAAAAGAAAGTTCTCAGCTCTGCCATGCTGCAGTTGCAGTTAACTGTAGATTATAGGCATACTTCATTTTATTGTACTTTGCTTTGTTGCTTTGTTTTTGTTTTTGATTTTTACAAATTGAAGCTTTGTGACAACCCTGTACCCAGCAAGTCTGTGAGTGCCACTTTTCCAAAAGCCTGTGCTCATTTTATGTCTCTGTGTCACATTTTGATAATTCTCTCAATATTTCAAACTTTTTCACTATTACTGTATCTGTTATAGTTATCTCTCAACAGTGATCATTGATGTTACTATTGGAATTGTTTTGGGATGTCATGATTCCATTTAAGACTGTTAACTTAATTGAAAACTGTTGTGTGTTTTCTGACTGCCCCACACACTGGCGATTCCCCCATCTCTCTCCCTCTCCCCCAGCTTCCCTAATCCCTGAGACACAACAATATTGAAGTTAGGCCAATTAATAACCCTAAAGTAGCCTCTAAGTATTCACGTGAAAGGAAGAGTTGCACAACTCTCACTTTAAATCAAAATCCAGAAATGATTAAGCTTAGTTAGGAAGGCATGTTGAAAGCCAAGATAGACCAAAATCTAGACATCTGTGCCAAGCAGCCAAGTTGTGGATACAAAGGAATAATTCTTGAAGGAAATTTAAAGTGCTACTCTAGGAAACACACAAATTGAGAAGAAAGTGAAACAGCCTTAATGCTGATATGGAGAAAGTTTGAGAGGTCTGGACAAGAGATCAAATCAGCCACAACATTCCCTTAAGCCAAAGCCTACTCCAGGGCAAGGCCTTCAATTCTATGAAGGCTAAGAAAGGTAAGGTCACTGCTGGAAAAAAAAAAGGTTGAAGCTAGCAGAGATTGGTTCATGAGGTTTAAGGACAGAAGTCATCTCCACAACATATTAATAAAATACTGATGTAGAAGCTGCAGCAAGTTATCCAAAAATATCTAATTGAGATAATTGATAAAGATAATTGATACACTAAACAACTGATTTCCAATGAAGATGAAACAGCCTTATATTGGAAGAAGATGCCGTCTAGGACTTTCATAACTAGAGAAGAGAAATTAATGCCTGGCTTCAATGCTTCAAAGGACAGGCTGACTCTCTCATTAGGGACTAATGCAGCTGGTGGCTTTAAGAGGAAACCAATATTCATTTACCATTCTGAAAATCCCAGGACCCTTAAGAAATATGCTAAATTATAAGAGCACTCAGTCTATGCTCTATAAATAGAATAAAGCCTAGGTGACAGCATATCTGTGTATAATATGGTTTAATGAATATTTCATGTCCACTGTTGAGACCTACTACTCAGAAAAAAATGGACTAAATCTTATCAAGCCCTGCCACTGTTTTATCGACTGAGTTTATATAATGTTCTGAATCCTCTGTTGTCATTTCAACAATGTTCACAGCATCTTCACCAGGAGTAGTTTCTATCTCAAGAAACCATTCTCTTTGTTCATCCATAAGCGGCAACTCCTAATCCTTTCAATTTTGTCATGAGATTATAGTGATTCAGTCATACTTCAGGCTCCACTTCTAATTGTAGTTCTCTTGCTACTTCTACCACATCTGCAGCTACTTCCTCAACTTAAGTCTTGAACTCTTCAAAGTCATCCAAGGGGGTTGTAATCAACTTCTTCCATACTCCTCTTTACGTTCCTATTTTGAGCTTCTCCCACAAATCACAAATGTGGGTAAGATGCTATCAAACAACATACATGCTGCAGAGAAATCTTTTGTAAAAAGAAGAATCCATTAGTGCATCAAACTTCATTGTTGTCTTATTTTCAGAAATTGCCACAGCCACCCAAAACCTCAGCCACCACCACCCTGATCAATCAGCAGCCATAGACATTGAGGCAAGACCTTTCACCAGCAAAATGATTACACTCACTGAAGGCTCAGATGATCACTGGCATTTTTTGACAATAAAGTATTTTTTAATTAAAGTATGTACATTTTTAGAAAACTTCTTGTGACTTGCTTTCTTGTGATATTTGCTTTATTGTGATCATCTAGAACCAACCCTGCAATATCTGCAAGGAATGCTTGTATTTAAAAGTTCAATATTCTCTTTGTACTAACCTTAATCTCTTTCACTGTCTACAAGTCATAAAGCCTCCCTCTGCACCAACTTCATATGTTATTTGTGACAACTGAATTTGCAAAAAAACTAGGTGTTTGTGGTGAATATCCCTTTTGTACCAGAGAAGTTAATGATGAAAAAGGTAGTTTGTTATTCGTCTGCAAGTATGCTGTGGGAGTAATTTTAGTAAGTTCTGATATTCAAATACAAATTTAAAGTGTATGAATCTCGTGCAAACTGATCAGAATTGGTCTGCTACACCCTGTCCCAGCAAAAGTTCAATTCTTTAAAATGTATTAAGTGCCTTATATGGGTCAGGCATGTGTTAGGTGCTGGAGTGAAAACAACAAATGAGGAATACCCTTATTCAAAGACCTCACAGTCTACTTAGCTCCCAGAAGTTATTTGAGTTGGTGGAAACTGTGTGAAACATGAGCTTCACAGCTTGGATCTTCTTTGACCCAACCAGGTAGTAAAGACCAATTTCCTACATGTGAAGCCATTGGAGGGTTTTGAGCAGATACATGGGATTCCTAGTCCATAGTTTAGAAGGATCCCTCTGGCCATTGTGCTGAGAATAGGCTATAGAGTCATGTGGTCCCAAGCAAGGGAATCAGTTAGAGAAGAAATCCAGGCAATGGATAATGGATTTTTGGATGGGGGTGGAAGCAGTGAAGTGCTGAGTTGGTGGTTTTCTTAAAGTGTTTTGAATGTAGAACCTACAGAAAAAGTTGTACAAGGTGTGCAAGAAAGAGTGAAGCTAAAATTCCAAAGCAGAGACCCCAGTTTCCACAGAAATCAATTTTGAATTATTTATTATCTATTAAGGGTCTCAATATGAATGTCATGCTCTCGTTCCTTGTGGGGAAGATGTATTCCACTCCCTGAGAGAAATAAAGGAAATGTGCTGAAATTAGAACATAGAGAAATGTACAGTGTTTCAAATGGATGGCGGCCCATCCTGCGCTGCTTTGATTATTTCCTTGCTTAGGGATACAGGGGAATTTTGTGTTTGCATAGAATAGAGGCAGCAAAAGCTACAGAAACATTTCCTGATCTTCAGGAATGGAAAAAAATCTGAGGTTAGTCCAGTCCCATGAAGTCCCATTTAAACCTGAGTCAGTGTGGTTCACATCCATACGCTATAATCTGACCCACTTAATTGTGTCCTCTGCAGGGCCCAAAATATATTACTTTAGAAATTTTACTTTACCAGACTATGTATCTTGGGATTTATTTGCAGCTTAGGAAGCACCGTGCTTGAAATTGCAGGGCCTTTGCCCAAAATCGAGCTCGGCAAAGTTGAACAGTCCACTGTTCTTAAGGTTAGAGCTCTTTGCTTAATTATAGGGTTAGGGTGGGAGATTTTGCTGCCCAGATGATCATTGCAGAGTTTAGAAAATTCAGATGTTTCTTTGCCACAGGTAGAAAATATCAGATGTAAAATGTTCTATCTTATTTCTGGAGGTGAAGTTTTCTTATGCACTTTCAATTTTTGAAGGCCATGGTAGATTTATTTACTTTTGGGCTTTGTCTTTTTTTTTTTTTATTCTGAAACATTGTGTTTTTCTTTTCCTTCCATGGTGTGTCAAGTTGCCTACATCTATCCAGCCTCTTAGAAAAATAGTAAGACTGACTTGAGGAAATGAACGTATGTTGGCTTGGCCCCTACTGTACTGCCATATGCATTTTAAATGACCCACGGGAATGATCTGTATTAATAAAAATGAATTATTAATTATGTCTTATAATTTAATAGTTGAGGGCTGATTTCTTAAGTTTATTTTTAGAAAGAGGTTCCACTTAGAACTCTAATGGGTACATTTAGATATACTAATCTCTGTTTCAAACACTGCTTTTGGAGGCAGCAGCTCCAGTTGCAAGTCTTGCTGCAGTAGCAGAGGAGGAAGCAATAGATTCAAAGCAGAAGTGGTCCATGCATCTAACGAGACACTTGGGCTTTGTTGCCAGAAGCAGAGAGCAGCCCTAAACTTAATTCCTGGGGGTTCTGGCAATGCACACAGCTGTTGTAAACCCAATGAGCTTGTCAGGGTCTGATGCCTGTTTACACATGGGCTCTTTTTGTTCATTAAAGCTGTGGGTAGGCCGGGCTCCCAAAGGGACTTGGGGCTGGATTTGCCAGGGATCATGTCCACTCCTTGTGCTTCCCAGGCATGACTTGGCGAACTCAGCACAGTTGAATCCAGCTGTTTCAGGTAAGAGCATTGGAAAGAGCACCAGAGTGAGGATGAGGAAACATAAACTAAGTGGTGTGACTGGTGGCCATGCAAGGCAGCTGCCTGAGCCTCAGTGTCCTTATCTGGAAAAAAAAAAAAAAAAAGGAAAGAAAAATAAGGGGATTGGAGTAGGTGATTTTTAAAGAAACTTGCAAATTTGAAATGGAGTATTTTTTAAATGGTATTGTCCTTCAGGAGGCCACCAACATTCTAAATGACCTTTTGGGGAATAAAAATAAAGGGGTTATTCATAGACTAATGATAATACACACACTGTGGCCATTTTCTTCCTTTGCTGTCAAGTGGGGAAGGTACTGTGATGTGTTCTGGGCCAACATCAGTCCTCTAGCTCCCAACCAGATCTGACCTAGGATGG
Organism: Cheirogaleus medius; assembly: GCA_008086735.1. Classification (NCBI taxonomy): domain Eukaryota; kingdom Metazoa; phylum Chordata; class Mammalia; order Primates; family Cheirogaleidae; genus Cheirogaleus; species Cheirogaleus medius. Next base: position 4,129,808 of record VBSM01000500.1, read on the forward strand.
AGATGAAGGCTGCCAGGGATCCAGTGCCCCTGCACTTACACCAGGAGGTTGCCAGGGGTGGGGAACCGGCAGCCTTAAGGCTACATGTGGCCTTCTAGGTCCTTAATGATGACCTTTTGACTGAATCCAAATTTTACAGAACAAATCCTTTTATTTTTATTAACACATTTTTGTTCATCTTTTATTTTATTTTTAAAATGAACATATTTAAAATACCTAAGAATAAAATAAGTTTCAGCAAAATAATCCTCCCAGATTGACCAACACAATTAGAACATTAGTAAGCCATAAGGGCTAAATTGTGGCTACCACGCTAACGATTTAGCTCTCACTTTCCCTACGTGACTGGCGCCACTACTGCATGAGGCTGGTTGGCGAGAGTTTGTGGCGGTTGAGTACGCCAGTCTGTTATCAGCTTTTGACAGTGGTGTACTGTGTTTCTGTTGGAAGTAGAATTTGTGAATAGTTGCCCAGCTTGATAGTATTTTTTAATTCTGTCTGCTTAACAGCCCATTATGTCAAAGAAGACCAAGAGAACGCCCAAGGAAGGAAACAGGATTTTTTCATGAGGATTGGGAATTGCAATATTATCTTGTTTCTGCTAAATATGAGACGAATTCCTTGCTTTGTGATACTGCAATATCAACATTAAAGAAATTCAATGCTCATCAGCATTGTAGCACTAATAAGGACCATAACATTTTAAATTAGAGGGAGAGGCACGAAAGGTTGCGTTGCAGAAATTTAAAAGATGAAAAGCAAAAGCAAAGACAATTATTTCAAGCATCTATAAGACCTGGAAATATTGTCACTGAAGCAACTTATAAAGTAGCTGATGTACTCAGGGAAAAAAGGGAAGCCACTCAGTGATGTAGACACTGTGAAAGAATGCATTGTCGAAGTTGTAGGATGGTTTAGACCCTGACAACATTTCAAAGTACAAACAACTGCCTATTTCAAGGAGAACCATAACTGATCAGCAGCATGAATTAGCCTTCAACTTAACAGAAGAACTTCATGCAATACTTCAAAAGAAAAATATATATTATTCAGTCCCTTTGGATGAATCAACCAATACTACTGACTCAGCGCAGGTTTTATACTTCATTTGGGTCACAATAGAAGATTTTCTTTGCTACGAAGAGTTACTCGCTTTGGGTACTTTTGTGAACAGAACATGGGGAATAGATATCTTCAACAATTTTCAATATAAATGTTGTAAAGTTGGACTGAATTTGGTAAATTTAGTGAGTGCACGTACACCTCCTATGACAAGAAAACACAAAGGGTTTATTGCACAGATAAAAAAAAGTATTAACAGATCCAGATGCTCTCATTTCTTTTCACTGTATCTTGCATCAGCAAAATCACTGTGCTAAAGCTACTATTTTAAGTGACACTTTGCAATAAGTTATAAGTATTGTTAACTATATTCTTGCAAATGCAACACAGCATCATCAGTTTCATATATGCTAAAGTTGAACAATGAGGTATTCAGTGTGGATTTGCCCTATCATTCTCTCTCTCTCTATATATATAATATATATATATATATATATATACATATATATATTATTTTTTTAATTCAGAATATTATGGAGGTACATTTTGGTTACATAAATTGGTTTTGTATCATGTGAGTACAGATTATAAGTGTGCCCATCCCCCACATAGTGTGCATTGTACCCGTTAGGTGGGAATTTACCCATCCCCTCCTCCCCACTCCCACCTGCTTGATTTCCAATGAATGTTATTCCCATATGTGCACATAAGTGTTGATTAATTAAGTCTAATTTAATGGAGAGTACATGTGGTGTTTTTTTTTTCCACTCTTGTGATGCTTCCCTTAGAATAATGGTCTCCAGTTTCATCCAGGTTAGTACAAGAGGTTTCAGCTCACCATGTTTTTAATAGCTGAGTAATACTCCATGGTATAAATATAGCACATTTTATTAATTCACTCATGTATTGGTGGACACTTGGGTTGTTTCCTCAGCTTTACAATTGTGAATTGTGCTGCTATAAACATTCGAGTGCAGATGTCTTTTTTATAGTATGCCTTTTTTTCTTTGGGTAAATACCCAGTAATGGAATTGCTGGATCAAATGGTAGTTCTACCTTTAGTTATTTGAGGTATCTCCATACTACTTTCCATAGAGGTTGTACTAGTGTGCAGTCCCATCAGTAGTGTATAAGTGTTCCTAGCTCTCTGTATTCCACACTAACATTTGTTGTTTTGGGACTTTTTGATAAAAGCCATTGTCACTGGAGTTAAGTGATACCTTATTGTGGTTTAGATTTGCATTTCCCTGATGATTAGAGATGTTGAGCATTTTTTCATATTTTTGTTGGCCATTAGTCTTTCTTCTTTTGAAAAGTTTCTGTTCATGTCTTTTGCCCACTGTTTAATGGGGTTGTTTGACTTTTCTTGCTGCTTTGCTTGATTTCTTTATAGATTCTAGTTATCAGCCCTTTATTGGATGTATAGCATGCAAATACTTTCTCCCATTCTGCAGGTTCTCTATTTGCTCTAATGATTATTTCCTTGGCTGTGCAGAAGGTTTTTAATTTGATCAGGTCCAATTTATTTATTTTGTTGTTGCTGTGATTGCTTTTGGGGTTTTCTAGAAGAAAATATTGGAAAAAGTCCTATAGACATCAACCTAGGCAAAGAATTTATGAAGAAGATCCCTATCAATCTAAAGTGCATTGGCTATCACAGGGACAGGTGTTAGTCAAAATTTTAGTTGTGCAAGTACATATAGTTTAATTTTATGAAGAACACAATCAGCAATGTGAATTATTGAAAGAAGATTTCTATAGGAATACAGCATTTCTGTGTGATATCACCTCAAATCAAAATGACTTGAATATTTCTTTGCAAGTTAAAACTGAGTCTATATATAGTATGTGGCAAAAAAATCCAAGCATTTCAAAAAAAGCTATCATTTTTCAAAACACTTCTTCAAAAAGAAATTTCAGATGAACATTCTCCCCAGTTGGCAAAGGTCTTTGATGAGCAGGATAATATATATGAATCATTTGAAGAATACATAGCTACTATAGACCTATTAATTGGAGAACACAGTGAAAGGCTCACTGACTTTGAGAATCATGACATCACACTCAAATTAGCACACTAAATTAGCAACTAGGCTGAAATGCTCACCTAGGTGATATCACCAAGGCACCTGGAGAACTAAAGACAGAATTGATTGAGCTCTCAGTAGATGACATTTTAAAGTCATTGTTTGATGCTAAGAAAGATCCAATTGAAATATGAAAAAATGCAGTAGAATACCCATGCCTTTGGCAACATGCTCAACAAATGCTTTCTTGCTTTTCAACAACTTATTGCAGCAAATCTACATTCTCCTACGTAACCCAAATCATGACACCCTTAAGGTCACAAATGACTGGTACCCATCTAGAGGATCAATCGAATCTGCAGACCTCCACACTGCAACCAAATATTCAAATGCTTTCCAACAAAAAGCAGACACAACAAAGTCATTAAAAGGTTAGTTAACTTTAAAATTAACAAATAGTTTTCATTGTTTGAAATTATTAAGTACATAGTATTAGTTGGTGCAAAAGTAATTGCAGTTTTAGCATTGTTGAAATTTGTCATTTAATATTGGAATATATTCTTAAATAAATGTGATTATGTTATACATCATTTTAATGCACATTTCTCACTTCACGTTTGTTTACTAAAGACTTATTACTTGCTGTTTATTTCATATTTATTTTAGACTATGGAAATGATATTAGACAAAAAGCAAATTTGAATGATTTTCTTATTTGAGTGCAAAATGGGTCATAAAGCAGCAGAGACAACTCACATCAACAACGCATTTGGCCCAGGAACTCCTAATGAACATAGAGTGCAGTGGTGGTTCAAGAAGTTTTGCAAAGGAGATGAGAGCCTTAAAGATGAGGAGTGCAGTGGCCAGCCATTGGAAGTGAGAGCAATCATCAAAGCTGATCCTCTTACAACTACACAAGAAGATGCCAAAGAACTCAACATCAACCATTCTACAGCCATTAGACATTTGAAGCAAATCAGAAAGGTGAAAAAACTCAATAAGTAGATGCTTCATGAGCTGATCAAAAATCAAAAAAAAATCATCATTTTGAAATGTCATCTTCTCTTATTGTACACAACAACAGTGAGCCATTTCTTGATCGGATTGTGATGAGCAATGAAAAGTGGATTTTATATGACAACTGGCAGCAACCAGCTCAGTGGATGGATGAAGGAGAAGCACACAAAACCACATAGTAGGCATTGTTGTGGTTCTTCTACATAATTATTTCTGTGATTACTCTGTGCAATTATTTCTGTGATTACTCTGCGCCGGGCACTATAACAATAACAGCAAACACGTATGTGGTACTTTCTATATGCCAGTATAACAAGTACTTTACATATAATGATTTTAATCCTCACAACAACTCTGTAAGGGAGATACTATTATTATCACAATTTACAGGTGAGAAAATTGAAGCATAAAATAACTTTTCTGAAGTTACACAACTAATTCATGATTGAGTTAACTTTTTAAAACAGCTGCCTAGTTCTGTAGTTTCTGCCCTTTACTATGCAAATAGCACATACTTTAGTTTCCTCAATCCTCACCACATCTAATTTAGCAGGAATTATCATTCTACTTTAAATATTAAGAAACAGAGAGAATGAAATTGGATCCCTATCTGTCATCATACACAAAAATTAACTCAAGATAGATTGAAGTCTTAAATGTAAGACCTGAAAACTAAAAATTCCAGAAGGAAAACCCAGGAAAAACTCTTTTGGACATTAACCTAGGCAAAAAATTTACAACTGAGACCCCAAAAAGCAAATGCAACAAAAACAAAACTAGACAAACAGGATTTAATTAAATTAAAATACTTCTGCACAGCAAAAGAAATGATCAAAGGACTAAATAGACAACCTACAGAATGGGAGAAAAATTCACAAATTATTTATCTCACAAAGGGCTAATATCCAGACCTATGAGGAACTCAAACAACTCAGGAAGAAAAAATAAATAACACCCTTTAAAAAGTGGGCAAATGACATGATCAGGTATTTTTCAAAAGAGGATATATATGAATGGCCAACAAACATATGAAAAAGTGTTCAACATCATTAATCATCAGAGAAATGCAAATTAAAATCACAATAATATGCCATCTTACTCCAATTAGAATGACCATTATTAAAAAGTCAAAGAACAATAGATACAGGCGTGATGCAGTGACAAGGAATCACTTATACACTCTTGGTGGGAATGTAAATTAGTACAACCTCTATGGAAATCAGTGTGGAGATTTCTCAAAGAACTAAAGGTTGACCTACCATTTGATCCTGATATCCCACTATTGGGTATCTACCCAAAGGAAAAGAAATCATTATGTCAAAAAGATACAATGCACTCATATGTTTTTCACAGAACAATTTACAATTGCAAAGATATGGAATCAACTTAAACATCTATCAACTGATAAGCGGATAAAGAAATATACACACAACAATCCCATCAAGAAATGGGCAAAAAAAATGAAAAGAAACTTCTCCAAAGTAGACAGAATAACGGCCTGTACACATATAAAAAAAATGCTCAACATCTCTAATCATTAGAGAAATGCAAATCAAAACCACAATGAGACACCACCTAACCCCAGTGAGAATAGCCCGTATCAAGAAATCCCAAAACAACAAATGCTGGCGAGGATGTGGAGAGACAGGAATACTCTTTCACTGCTGGTGGGACTGCAAATTAGTTCAATCTTTGTGGAAAAGAATTTGGAGATACCTCAAAGAACTAAAAATAGAAATACCAATCAATCCAGCAATAGCACTATTAGGCATCTACCCAAAAGAGTATATGACATTCTATTATAAAGACATGTGCATCCGAATGTTTATGGCAGCACAATTCACTATTGCAAGGACATGGAAAAAACCCAAGTG
>VBSM01000500.1:4139598-4164862 GCA_008086735.1 Cheirogaleus medius
AGAACTAAAAGTAGACCTGCCATTTGATCCAGCAATCCCACTACTGAGTATTTATCCAAAAGAGAATAAGTCATTTTATCAAAAAGACATCTGCATTAGAATGTTTATTGAAGCACAATTCACAATTGCAAAGATGTGGAAACAACCCAAATGCACATCAATGCAGGAGTGGATTAACAAATGTGGTATGTGTATACCACGGGGTACTACTCCACCATGAAGGATGACTTAATGCCTTTTTTGATAATTTGGATGGAACTGGAGACCATTATCCTAAGTGAAGTATCTCAAGAATGGAAAGACAAACACCACATGTGCTCACTATTAAATTGTACTAACCAATGAACACACATGTGCACAGAGGGAAGTAAAACTCAGTGGAAATCAAGTTGGGGGGAAGGGATGGGCACTAACTTACTTAATGGGTACAATGAACACTCTCTGGGTGATGGGCACACCTATCACCATGACTCAAGCATCATATTAATAAAAGTGATCCCTGTAACTAAAAATATCTGTACCCCCACAATATTTTGAAATAAGCAATAAGCTAAAATAAAATAACTATGATTGATAAAAATAAAAAAAATTTAAACTTCCTATAAACAATTAGGATCTATTATAATAAAAAGTAATGATGAAAATAAAAAAATTTAAAATAAAGAAATAATGTGACTCAGGCCACTCCATCTTGTTTACTGGGAAGAGACGAACTCAACGTGAGAGCAACTTGGGTTAACATAATAGGAGTTACAGAGTAATTAAATCCTTCCACATCACATGTAAGTATAGTGTGTTAATAAAAAAGTAATCGCACCTCCATTGTTTCTGCAGGTTCAGCTTAATTACATGGCAGTTAGAACTCTCTCTCACTTTATTCATACTCAGCAAGGACTCCCTTTACCATCTGCTGATATTTAATTAATATACATTAAATGCCCTGCTCTGTTATTAAATGTAATTTAACAACTTCCTCTGCACTCTAGATTCAGGGCAACATGAATGGGAGATATAATGAAAGAAAACAGCATCTACTCCCCTTATTAAAATATTATATACACATTTATATGTGTGAACATTACTCCATGTAAGCCAGTTTGGGAAAGATATTTTTCAACTCTTAAGCATGGAATGACTCTTGGAAGCTTCAGGCGTTCAGAGTTTACTGAGAGCCAAGAAAGAAGATTCTCGGTTAGCAGAATCATCTGATTTGAAAATAGCCCCCTTCGACTCTCTTTCAAAAGCCTGGGAATTTGAAGAATTGGTAGATGATTAGAAGGAAAACAGCTTGGTTTTTTTCTTATCTAACATTTTCAATAAATGTTGAGTACAAAATGTTATAATGTATAGATCTCAGAGGCGAAAGAGAATGATGACGGGTTTACCGAACATAGTTGCCCTTGTTAGAGACATTCAGATCATGTCAAGGTTTCCAACTTAAATGTACTTAGCTTTACAAACCAAAGAGTATTAAACTTGCAAGTTTCTGCATTTGTAAGTGAGAAAACAGATAGGCACTGGCATGCCCAAGATTATTTAGCTAGTTACATAGGCATGGCAGAAAGCAAAGATCCAACCCAATGACCTAGGAAGGATGGAGCTATGGGAATGGTCTGCCACCTGCCCCACATGCAGGCAACAAAGGGGTAGTGTATTGTCTTAAGAGAATTAAAAACAATTATAAAACCAATTAAAAATCAGTCTGCCTTTTATTATCAGCAGGCAGTAGCAATTTCCATGATAAAATACTTATCCCCGAAGGGCAGAATGGTCCTCCCAGTCCCACTCACTTTCCACAGATAGACAAAACTCCTGATGCAGCCATTCAATCACATTTTATAACACCATGCCATCTAGTCTCAACTCACTTTCTAAAAAAAAAAAATTATACTAGAAATGTTTTAAATAGGATGCCTTTATATAAGTTAAAATCTATTTTCGGTATATCTGAGCTAACCCAAATAATGTGGATACCAGGTTCTGCTTTGAGGAATCCTGGCATGATACCACTATCTGAAAACATAACTCTCAAAGAAGCTCCAACTCTGCTGAGTTAGTAAGAGGTAGGAGGGATGAAACGTCTCAAGAATCCTCTGCTCTGAACTGTGCATCTCTAAAGATTGAAAAACCCTCTTGACACTGTAGTGACAGCAGACATCCATTTTTGAACCTCATATATGCCAGAGCATAAGTTATGGGCATTGGTCCCGGATCCCAGGCCTGCACTCTTTTAAAGTCAACTGGGTCTTTAGTTTTTAAGAATGAAGTAGTGAGAGAATCTAAGAAAAGATTGTAGACATCCTCCAAAGTTTCCTGTGTGAACCAGGCCTCCTCTGAAATGGACCAAAGTCTTCTAAGAAAAGGAAATGGCAAAACATAGCAAAGAATGCCAGAGAATAATTTCTAAAATGAAATTATAGGATGACATTGCTCAATGAGCCTGGAGGTGCTTTAGTTTCACTCCATCATATCAAAATGAGAAAACTGAGAATCATGAGTGATGAGTCCCTGTTTTGTTTGTTGCTTTCTTCTTTATACCTTTTTCCCCCTTCTACAACACATAGGAAAGTGGTTGTGACGTTAGGAGCAACAATGTGTATGCAGTCATTGGAAAGACTGTTTTCATTCCATTCCCAAATTTAACTCAACTTGCTTAAAAATGAACAGTTGATAAATTATGGATCTGGAACAGGATGCAGGTGCTACTCCCTCTCTATGACAGCATACTAGAATATTCCATTCCTGAATTATTTGCTATAGTCTCACTTCTTCCCAAAATGCCCAATCAACTATCCTTTCCCCTCCCCCTTCCACTTGCTGAAACTGCTTTAAACACAGATATGCAGAAAGAGACTTAATGCTTAATATATGCCAGGCACTTTGCTAACTTAGGTGGATATAGTATTGAACATGATTTGTAATGTAGCAGGGAAAAAAGACATTAAACTAGAAATTGCAATTCAAGTACTATTAAGTGTTGTGATGGAGGCGTAAGAACTCAGAGCCTTTACGACCTAGATAGCTCTCAGGTCAAAGTGTGTCTCCTCCTGGAAAGGATAGTTAAGCTGAGATCTAAAGGATCAGCAGAAATTAGTCAAGATAAAAGAGTTTAGGGGAAAAAAAAAACCTTGTGTGAAAGGCCTGAGGCCAAATTATGTGGTCTTTTCAGAGAATTAAAAGGAGGAACAACTGGAGGCTGTTGCTGGAATGCAGGAGAGGATGATGATGGCCAACATGGTTTGGTAAGGATGGAAAATGAAAAAGGTCCCTGTGTAGAAGCAGCGATGAGATGTGGCCATTGTTAGCACAGCAGGTAAAAATCACTGCCTTATGCCATGTTAGCAAATATTATTTCTGGATATAAAACTCCATTTTATAGCAGAAACTAATTATCTTTTCAATGATGAAAATGAACCTAGACATCATTTCAAACCGTTTCCTGATGACTCTGATTGATATACTTCTGTGGGCAAAAGACCAACGCAGTTTTTAGACCAGCCAAGAGTACAGGACAACTCGAGTTGCGCGGGTCCTCGCAGGCTATTTCCACATGTCTTCGTGCCCTTTGACGCATGCACCATTCCCTACGATGCCTTATATTAAGGTTCCTTGTTTTCATGCTGAGTTCACAAGATTAGGAGGCCTGGCATTCTCCCTCTTTATACCCTTAGTGCTTTCCCCACTGCCCTTCCTGGCAGTAACTCAAAGTGTTAGGTTCGTCTGTGTGGATGTTCCCTGGTCCCTGGTCCCCAGTGTCAAGAGTGAGTACTGGTACCGAGTGGAGCTGATGACAGAGTGATCACAAACACAGAGCAATTTTATACAAACAGTTTACCACGTAAAAGAGAGAATGAAAGTACAGAAGGAAGCTACACAAAGTGAAAAGCTACAAAGTGAAAAGCACACAAAGCTACACTCCACAGAGAGTGAAACGGGTCAGGCTTCAAGAGTGGAGAAAGACACCAAAGTCTGAGTACATGCTGCCTTTTATAAGCCCACTAGTTTGTCCCGCCTTTTTCCTGGCAGTATTGGTTGTCATTTCCCTTTGGGGGTGATTGACAGGTTGTGGGTTACATAACCCATCTGTTATGTAAGAGTTTCCGTTTCTGTGCATGTGTCTTACCCAGAATCCTTCATGAAGCTCCACCCATGTCATGCTAATTAGATGGTAATGAGTCTAGGTCAGGTAAAGGTTACTAGGAACTTTTTACTATGTGTGTTCCCACTAGGGAACAGTTCCTAGCTGCAGTTTGGTTCCTAGCTACAATTCGGTTATCGTTCTCCACCCTTAAGCACCTCTTTGCTAGCTCTTTACCCTCCACCAGACCTAACATAAGGAAATGTTTAATAAACTGTAATTATTTTATCAGAATTCCTATTCAATCAGGTGTTACCAAAACAAGTTAATTGGGATTAAATTATTTGTATAGGATCTCATGGCAAAGCAACAATATCCCTCATTTCCACCTCTGGAATTTTCTCCAAAGTTCAAACAGGATCTACTTCTCTAATTCAGGCAGGGTTAAAGGTTCGACTTCATTCTCTCAGGGACTATCTTTCCAGAACCCCTCCCTTCTCTCATCCCCAGCAAAATCAAAATCCCCTTAGGATAAGTAATTTAAAAGATATGAATGCCTGGAAGTCTCACTTGCCTTTGTAGAGATGGTAAGGAGAATATGTCCTCCTCATCTTTGTCGCTGAAGCAAACTGTCAATCATTACTGACAAAAGAGCCAGCAACAGCTATCCCTGGGATCAGCCCCCTAGCTCCGCTACTGCCGACTGCTCCATAGGAAATGTTCAGTGCACTCTCTGTTTCTTACAGCCAATACATTTTCAAACGTCCTACAAACACATCAGCCAATGTATCACTATCATTTCGGAGTTTGTTGTCTTTTATTGTTTGTTAGTTTTTAATTCAATTATTTCTTAGGGGGATAAAAATGAGAACTATAAAGGGAGAGAAACACCCGGTGGAAGCATTTAACTGTAATTTCTGATGCTAGATAACATCTCTGAGCTGGACTTCTTCTGTGTTTGATTTTACAAGTGTGAAATTGAATGCATTCACTCTTCCATCCTCGGAGGGCTATCGGCAGTTTCACCCTGCTGACTGCGCAGTGCCACGGGTTCAGAACAGAGAGGACAGATGCTGGTGTGGTCCAGCCCCATGATGCTCTCACTGTGATGAAGCAGTATTATTTTGGGGGCTGGGTATAGCTATTTTTGCCATTTGTTTGTGTCTACCTGCATGTATCTGACATCTAAAAGACTATGCCGTGCTAGATTCTAAGGTTTACGTTTTGTCTTGCTTTAATATTATTTCTTATTTCTTTTACAGTAGCAATCAAACTTTTTGAACATAACTCAGAGTAGGAAATATGCTTTATGCTTTACGTTGTAATCTGGCAAATGCGCAACATATTTTTGTGCATTTATGTATACATAACTGCAAAATTTTTTCATAAAACAGTACTTAATATTGTGAGGCACTTCCTATTTTCTTTTCTATTCATTTCCTTTTCTTTCTTTTCTGTTCTTTCTTATTTTCTCTTTTTTCTTTCTTTCATTTTCTTTTTTGTTTTTAATGTGGCATGATCAACTAATGGGTGACACTTCTCAGTTTGAGAATCACTGCCTGCCTTATGCCCTGTAAGCAAATACTTTCTCTGGATACAAAAATTCATCTTATAATTGAACTTTTTCTTATCTTTTCAATAAGGTAAATGAACATAGGTGTCATTTTGCACTGTTTCCTGATGACTCTGGTTGAATATACTTTTGTGGCCAAAAGACCAGAATAGTTTTTAGACCATCCCAGAACATAAGACATAATATAGGACACAAAACAGGAAAAGAAAACATGTTTATATGAAGCACTGGCTAGGTCATATTTTGACTAGTGTGTGTAATTCTGGATAAACTACTTCAAGAAAAGTATTTCCAGGGGAGGCGGATGACTGGGTTGAAGTCACCTTAGGTCTAGGGTGGAGGAGATATGTAGGAACAGAGGCTTCCCACAAAGGACTTGGGTCCCATACCATTTTGTCTCTGTGTTCTAGAGGGTGTCTGGTTCTTTTAATTGGATGTTTTAGATTGACATGAAAGTTTTTGTTTAGAAATTGGTGAGTTTTTTTTCTTTCTTCCTTTCTTTCTCTTTCTTCTTTCTTTCTTTCTTTCTTTCGTTCTTTCTTCTTTCTTTCTTTCTTTCTTTTTGAACCAATATAGCATCCATACATCTCTGTCTTCAACTATGAAGCCATGATGCTTCTTTTAAAGCCCAGGACTTTTTAATTGCACTGGTTAATGGGTAATTATCAGATCAATATTTTTGTCTGGGGAATGATGTCCTCAGCATGTTGTGATTGTGTTATGTGTGAAAATGCCTCATGAAGAGGTTCATTTCATACTTTATTAAACACCTTTAGATACCTAGGGACAAAAGCAAAGACAGATCGTTCTTTAGACATGCAGCTTCCAAGCCATAAGCAACTTTAAAAGTCATACAATCCTCTCTCATTCTAACCTTCTCATTTTTTATGACTTGATCAAGGGTACACAACAAATTAGGTCAACATTAAGACACAAATTCAATTTCGCTGATTCTTAAATTGGCTTTGTTTTAATTTTTGTTTTAACTTTCTTACTTTGCTTTTGGTTTTTATTAAACTGCTATATCTTATACTTCAAAGTTGATTGAAGAATTATTTAATGAGAATACTGTTTTAATTTAAGCTGTAGCTGGGGAGAGGGAACAAATCACTTTGCCTTCCACAGATTGTTTTCACTACTTTGTCTCACCCTGTTTCCTAAATCCGATCTCTACAACCAAACAAGCAAATGGAACACCCTGGGTGTGAACAAGACCCCCTGACCATCACTGTGCACAGCAGGCAAAGGTAAAGCAGGAAAAGATTATGTCTGAGATCTCTTTGTTGTCTACCATCAACAGAATAATTCTGGGCTTGAGCAAATATTTTTGTCAAGGTAATTGTCTGAACAATTTATTAATTGCACTGGTTAATGGATAATTATCAGATCATATCCAGATGTTCACTCTTTCCTTTTTTTCCCCACTGGTACCCATAATAGAGCAACAAATTTTTCATTTAATACACCAATAGGTTTCCTTATCTTGTGTTTCACTGGGAATTTGTTTAACCAAGACTTCACTGATATGAGCAGTTGTTTAAATTGAAAAATTGCAATGCTTTCTCCAACAACCTTGATACAAGTCTTATCTGTGTGCGAAAGTGACAAAAACATATCTTTTTGTTGAGACAGTGCTGGGATTAGCTAAACTACATAGAGGTTTATTTTATATCTAGGGCTGGAAATAAAGAAAAGTCTTTGTCCTTTTTGTTAGGGTTCACCTGATTATCCACACAAACCTGACGTGAATGTGTGACTCTGTTACTCCCTGGGGGACTATATCAGCAGCCTGAGAGGGGAGGACACTGTGTTTATGCAGGGAAAGGTGTGGATTCTTGACACTTATAAAAAGGGATGAGATGATAGGATCTGGAAAATTTCTACATAGACTTCATAAATAGTCATTATTTACTGCGTCAACTAAACATTTTTATAGGGACATCTCTAATACATTTTATTAATAGACTCTTTTGTGATGGCTGTAGTTCAGCATCAAAATAATGAAAGGATATATTCAGAAGGGATACTCCTGCTCAAATAAACAGAAGTTTTAAGTATTGAACTTCTTTTCAGAAATAAATAATACTTTAGGCCAAAATACATCATTCAGATGAATATTTGTTCCTAAGCATAAGACAAGTTTTGAGTTTAAGGAAATGCCCAGGACTGTTATAATATGCTGAGTTTTTCTCCTCATTTTCCTTTGTATGTAAAGATGGAAATGTTAAGGACCCATAGCACGGAAAATAAGAAAGAATGACTGCGCGTGTGTGTGCACGTGGATGCATGTGTATGTAAGGGGAGAGAGAGAGAGAGAGATTAAGAGAGAGTGAGTAATGGTATGGTTAGATATTGAGGGTATAAATGGCCAGATTACTAGACCATAGGATGTCTAGAGTTGGATGAGAAATGCTCCTCAGAGAAACACAGCTGGTTTACGGGAATGACACTTGCTGATATATGCACCCGAAGCATACCATTTCCAGATAAATCATTCCATAGAAGTCTATTCCCTAGGTGGGATAGTAAGAGTAGATTACTAGTAGTACAAAAAAAAAAAGAACCAGGAAATGATCATATGATATATTTTAGGGTCTTACACAGTCTCAGCCTCGTAAAGGTAAAAAATAAAAATAAAAAATGCTTCATCTCTCTGACTAAGGAAGATGTAGGACCAAGCACAGGTAGTTGGCTGTAATCACGTGCACAGTTCCTAGGCTAGCAATAACAAATTCATGACAATGAGGCACTTCGAGATATCTTTAATCTGTGTGTACACACACACACACACACACACACACTATTGTTTTGTAGCACTTCTTTTCAGCAGGCAAATCATTCCCAAGAGGGTTGGCTCACTTATTCATTTCTTTGCACTTGAATGAAATATATTTGTATGGAAGAAAATATGGTCCCTGACCTTTACAGAGTATGAGAAATAACACTGACACTCTCACTTTCTAATCACTTACTCCTCAGCTAGTCTCAGCCCACGAGGCATTGGTAAAACACCAGTTATAGAGGAATAAAATGTTTAAAAGTCAAGAAGGGGAATGACAGTAGCTAAGGATACCCAGTCCTTATCAGCAAACCTAAGGAATTTCACAAGAAGCTCCTGGGGGTGGTGGAACAAAATGCTTCAAGGCTTCCGGATCTTGTCTTTATTAAATTTTCTTCAATATTTTGCCTGGGACAGTTCAATTCATAGCCTGTCGGCTATAACATTGTCTTTCTATTATCTTGAGACATGTGTAAGCTCCTTTAGGGGATCAGTATCGAAGAGAAAAGTCTTGACTGAGAGACGAGAATGAGGACAAGTACATTCCACACAGCAGCCCAGGGCCCAGGGCTCCAAGAGAGGTAGCTACGCCACCCTCAGCTCTAGAGAATCTCAAAATCTTGCGACAGGGGCAAAACATTAGGCAGCAAAACAACAATAAAATAACCACATTAATCAAACACGTATTGTTTGTTTCATTTGTAGTATCTTTAGTTCATGTAACAGTCTCTTACATGTTCTACCCATCTTGCAAATGACTAAATGAGGCTCAGGGTCACCTAGCTTGTGAAGAACGGCAGAATCAGAATTTAGTCACTGGTGTAATGGATGCTACACTTTTGCCAATACTTCATAAAACCTCTCATGGGTCAAGCTTGAAAGAGGAGAAATGTTTTCAGCCCAAATCACTTGGTGACTGCTTTCATCTAACACTTGTGTGCTGACTCAGTGTGAGAAAGTCTGCTGAGTGTTATAGGAGTATACAAAGCCACCCATATGAGGATAGTGTTATGGAGGAAAAAGAAACAAACATATGCACAAGGAAATTGCAATGAGTACATAGTAGATACACATACACACACAAATGGACAATGGAGGAACAGGAAAGCAATAGCTTAATTCTGCTTGAGAAGATTGAGAACACTCACAATAAAACTTGTAAATTTAGTTATGTCTTGAGGGTGACTACACAGATGATGGGACATGAGAATATTACAGCTAACGTAGAAGGATATAGATAAGCCCTGAGCAAAAGTGCAGGGAGAAGTCTAGGGGTTTCATGGTTTAGCAGGATTAAAGAGTAGATGTGCGTTAAAGTTGACCTGAAAACCCAATTTAGGAAATTTCGATTTTATTTTGTAAACAAAGAAGGTATTTGAAGTTTCCTACAGATGAAAGTGTGATTGTTTGGTGAATTATGAAGGTTAATCTGGCCCCAGCACATGGAAGGTAGAATTTAATAGACTCTAGGCCCTGGGGAAAATACATAGAGTCTAATAAAAATAAGAATAAAAATCTCTGGCTGAAAGCATTGAAATTTGAAAAGAGAGTCAGAGTGACTTGCTAGTTTGCCTGACCCTAAGCACTAATAAATAATGACCCCAGAAGGAGCCGATTCAATTAGCATCCCAAGGTCTGGGAACTCATTCCCTCCACTAAAAAGATGAGACTTGTTTCCGAGGAGTGGATTGAATGAATCTCCTCCAGAGAATGAGCAATAAAGATTGTTTCCACCAACCAAGCTTTGAGTAAGCTTTAAGGGCAGAAAGTTTAAGGCCATGCACTTCCTGACAAGTGTCTGGAGAGCAGTTAAGTGTGGAAGCTTATCTCTTAACTGCAAGCAAAGGTAAGCTTTGGCTGACATCCTCTTATAAAAGTTGAGAATCTGAAAAAGACACATCCATGCACTTAAGCCCACTCTTTCTCTCTCTGCACCGAGACTGCCTAAATATACCTGGCAAAAGGCCAAAATTTTTTCTCAAAATGTAGCTTTCATTTGCTATATAGTCCAGTTTCAACAAACTGCATAATGCCTCCAAATGTTATGATTATTATATTTAGGTCTGAAAATATTTAAAACAGAAAACCCCGAATTCTACACATCATCATCATTTTTTTCAATAATGTTCCCAAGGACTCAGAAGTGGATTTACCATGAAACTAATGAGGTTTAAGTTTCAACACCCTTGATTTGGGCTCTTTCCAAAACTCTAGAAAGGATCTCAGAAACCTGTGAAGTCTGGTATTTGCGGGCTTTTGGTTTTGAGTTATAATTTGTTGTGATTTTTCTCTCATCTAAATAAACATTCACACCTGGTTTTTTATTCTATTTTATAAAGAAGGCCTCTCCCAATTTTATAAGCAGCCTCTGCATGATTTCTTTATCTTGGGCCACATAACTTCCTGATGTACTCTCTGAGGTTAATTGGTTGAAAAACCCAACATAAACCCAGCTAACTAAATAAATTAACTCACTGAATATCATTGATTTCAAGTCACTTAAATATCAGGGGTTATATGCCAATCATTGAACTGGCTCTGTATTAGTTGTTTTGCCTCCACGCATGTTGTCAGTTGACAAAAGAGCCTGTTGTCTGCTAAGGTCAATCCTTCTTCCTGACAAAAACCTATGTAATCTGCATATAAGAGAAGGCACCATCTTTTAGTTCTCTGTGGCAGAAAGCACTTTTATCCAAGAACGATTTCAAGGGATTAGGGGACAATTAAAGAATAGAAGTACAAAACACATCTCCATTTTGAATTGCTGAAAATTGGAATTGTTATCTCATATAGCCATCATAGTATTATGACGGCATTCTATGAACAATAATCGCTCAGTAAGCAGAGGTTCTATTATGCTTAATAGTTAATCTGCAAACTAATCCATGTCCACAGAGTCACAGAAAGTAGAAAAGTCAGTAGCAGCTATTAATTAAAAATTAAGTTTGGTCTGAGGATGCCTCTGTACTTTGAGTCCTTATGCAACACACTGCAACCTAACTTAATACATAAGCCAACTGAAAGCCTAATAATTTAGGAGTGCACTTTTGTAACAAATAGCCAAGCGTCAGCCAATCACAGCAACCAAGCTTCAGTTAATCACAGGCAGCTCATTGATCAGACCATGTTCAAATGAGGCAAACACAGAGCTGTAACCAATCCAGCTGTTTCTGTACCTCATTTTTGTTGCCTGTCTGTGAAGGCTGCCTGGCCACATCGTAGAGCTGAGCTTTCTGAACCTCTGCCGATTCTGAGGGCTGCTTAATTCGAGAATTGTTCTTTGCTCAATTAAACATTTACATTTAATTTATCTAAAGTTTTTATTTTAACACAGCCATAACCTTGTATTCTTCTAGCTGATTTCTACACATGGTGCTAAGTAGTATTATTAATTGGGTTCAACCATTATACAACTCTTTGGAGCTCTTTTTCTTTGTGTAGACTATCAGCTTTAGAAGGAATCAATAAGAGAAGGATCAATAAGAGTATTGGAAAATGTTTTATATGGAAGGTTAAATGAGCTAATAGCTGCAAATTAGGATAAATAAAAGTTTACTCCTTTTAAAGAAAAAAAAACTGATAACTTCTACAATGGATTCTGCAAGGCAGACCATGTTCATGAAGTTGATAAAGGTGAATCAATTGGTGAGGACATGTGTCACCATCAACCATGAAGATGGTATTTGCACGGACGTAAGGGCAGAAAATCAACTCCACTTTTTAAGTTTGTTAAATTTACCTCCAATTGTGCAAATAAACTGTCATCAGCACCTAGACAGAAAGTGGCTTCAACTTTACAAAGTTCAGAGCAGTTGACCTGCTTTATGATGCAAGGAAAAGCCAGCTCCTCTGCCCCTTAGCATCCGTCATTTTATGTCATTCCCATCCCAGTGCCACAAGTATTGGCCATCCAAAATCTTAGGCTTTTCCCACCTGTCATTATTATTATTATACCTGATGTTTCATGTTCTTTAGGTTTATAATAAAATTTAAGTAGAATAAAAATCCTAGAGGAATTCTTAATACTTTGCAATGGCGATATATTTTGTTTTATTTTTGATACCTGCTGTTCTTTTTCAATTTTTTCTCTGTCTAGAATGTATGTCCTGTTCATTGATGTGCTCCAAGGATAAAACTGGTCTTAGGGGACCAATAATCTGTAAATAAAGAGCTGGAGAAGTCTTGCCCTCAAGGATCAGAAGAAAATTTCACATTTTAATATTTACTGCATTTTTCATAATTATAAGAGTAGTAAGTATTCATTTGAAAACCAGTATCTTTTCTTTACTATAATTGTCCATATTCCTGCTTTATAGGTAACTGGAGATTCTGACTCAATAGATGTGGGGTTGGACCAAGACATCTGTGATTTTAATAAATTCTCCAGGTGACACTGACATACATCAATTTTGAGTTACATATGCTTTCTTGTTATAACAAAATTTTAGCAAAATATTTTATGAATATATTCTTAATTCATTAAAAACTATTTGAAAACATATGTTTAACAATCTCAGTTTCCCGTCATAGGAATAGATCATTAAGTTTAAAAATATTTCTCTATTTTTTATATTTAAAATATAAGCTTATTTTAATTTTCCTATTATAAATTATGTACTGCTAAACATTTCTATATATAAACCCCTTTCCAACCTTCTGATTAATTTCTTCAAATAGATTCCTACAAGTAGTATTACAGAATTGAAAAATATACATTCTTTAAGTCTTTAATAAATTTTGCTAAATTATTTTCCAGAAAAGTTTTAAGAGTTTATACTAGCAGTTAAACTATTGCTCTTTTGACCCTACTCCACCAGTTTTAAATGTTATAATTATTTTTATGATTGCTAATTTGACAGCTGAAAACTGTTATCTCCTTGTATTCTTAATTTGCATGTATTTGAGTATCCAGAGGTCAGCATTTATTTTCTCTGTTTATGGGCTCTCGTTTTTCTTTCCTTCATGAACTATGTGCTCATATCCTTTTTCAAGGCAGAGTTAAAGGTCCTCAGATAACCACAATCACCAAGAGGTTTTAAAATCCCCATAGCAAATCCAACTCTTCTCCTTCCTCTAACCTCTCAAATCTAACTAAGGAATGCAAATGGGTTTCCAGGCAGCTCTATCAAGGTTATGGTGGAGTTGGTGTTCTCCAGCCCAACATATTCCTTTTTGGCATGAAAGAAATCTGCTCCTGTTGTCACTGTCCTTCCTGTGGCCTCACACTGGCAGAGGCGGGAGAGAAGCTGGGGCGGAAGCCCTGCACGTTCCTGGTAAGGCCCCTTCCTCTCCAGGAACACTGGCAGCTTCCCCGCCAACCCCTGAGAGATGGGTCATCAAGATAAACCCCTTCAGACTCCCAACCCTGTCCACTTCTGTCACCACCAGAAACCCAAAGGACTCCCCATCTGTCCCTTGTCCCCTGGACTCTGGCTCCCCAACATTCCCTGATCCAATCCATCTCCCACCTAAGACCATCATCGCTCCATCTGCGGTGAAAATCTTAAGCTTTGAAACTTAGGCTGATACCCTAGGTCTCCACCCCTCATTGCTGTGGTTGCCTGTAGACCCCAGTTTGCTTACTCTCATCCCCTAATTGTTTGGGCTCGCAGTTCACTCTGTCGAACACTGGTCATATGATAATTTTTGGCAATGTCGATAGCCTCAATTTTCATCCTTCCACTTCTTAACTTCTTAGACCCTTGAATTTTTCTTGTCCAGTGACCTTACTCTGCACCCAACTTCAACTCCTTTCTCTGAGTTTCCTTAAATCTTGACTTTACTGATGACTACATTCCCTCCATATCTTTTATTTCAAGAAAGTCACTTTCTGCTTTCCACCCTCTATCTTTCCAGCTCACCTCATCTAAGCATCCTAACTGGAACGATTCTTAAATTCTATTGGGACCTATAATCCATTGAACCTAAAGCCATTAGTTCCTTCCTTAGCCTAAACTCCATACTCTCATGCTATACAAGTTGAGTATCCCTTATCTCAAATGCTTGGGACCAGAAGCATTTCGAATTCTGGATTTTTCTTTTTGGATTTTGTAATATTTTTGTATGCATAATGAGGTATCCTGAGACTGGGACCCAAAAACTAAATGTGAAATTCATTTATGTTTCATACATACATTATACATGTAGCCCAAAGGTAAACTTGTACAATGCTTTTAGTAATTTTGCACATGAAATAAAGTTCCTGTACAATGAACCATCAGAAAGCAAAGGTGTCACCATCTCAACCACCCCTGTAGACAGTCTGTGGTTGTTTGGCATGACCAACATTCCTGATCCTGAATTTATATGCTACTGATAGACAACCATTTTCTTATGCTTATTTACATGTAAGTACTTAACAGTAAAAAAAATATGGCATACCATAAACACACGGAAAAAATATTGTGCTCAGGTAACTAAGCATGCAGTAGTATCACCAGAATGTCTGTATGGGCTGCTAAACAATAGCAATAGCAAACAGCAGCAGAGTTCCAGCCCCCACTGCGACTGTCACATGAGGTCAGGTGTGGAATTTTCCACTTGTGGCATCATGTTGGCCCTCAAAAGGTTTGGATTTTGGAGCATTTCAGATTTTGGATTTGGGGGTCAGGGATACTCAACCTGGAATGCATATATTCTTAACTCTCTAGTCTCCTTCATTGTATTCTGCTTCTTGGCAAAATCCCAAACCTGATTAAGTGCAACCATTAACCTAATCAATGGCAGCAACCACACAGTTAAATGAAGCTGGAAGAAGACACACATCCATGCAGACTGGCCTCAATTAAATTCACAGACTCATTGTTCTGCCCAGCCATCCCACTGTATTTCT
The DNA here is from genome assembly GCA_008086735.1 of Cheirogaleus medius. Classification (NCBI taxonomy): domain Eukaryota; kingdom Metazoa; phylum Chordata; class Mammalia; order Primates; family Cheirogaleidae; genus Cheirogaleus; species Cheirogaleus medius. Next base: position 4,154,861 of record VBSM01000500.1, read on the forward strand.
GATCTGCCAATTTTTCCCTTTCCTGGGACCAGTTGTAACTTCCCTCTTTCTACAAGCATTTAAAACATCCTCAATCTTAGCTCATGACTCTGATTCTTATTTTTCTGAGTAAATAGGAGCTATGGGAAAATAGCATACACCTCTATCCACTTATCTAGGTCTGCACCTGTCTATACTGCCTTCCCGCGTGTTACTACCTGTAGAAGATTGCATTGATGGATTCCTCATCCTTGCCTCTAGGCACACCCTTTGCCATCTTACTTGACAGTTATACTCATCTGGACCTAAAAATTATTTCCCCAGCCCAGGCATCTACCTAAACATATGATCCATAACCATCACTCCCTAAGGGAACTTCCAACATGGAAAAGGCCTCTGAGCTTTATGGTTTAGATTCTCATTTATGCCACCTCACTGACAGCTTCCTCCTTGCCAGTAATTTTAATCACAAATCTAAAAATAAGGATAAATATTAGAAGACAAAGACTTCTAATTTTCACTTTTTTTGAAAGTAATGCCTATGGTAGACAGATAAATGTAAAATTAAGACTAAAATACTGAGAGTAAAGGAGGAATGAAAATAAAAGGAATCAAGTAAAAGTTAAAAATAAAAAAGTTAAAACTCCAATAAAATTAAATGGTTAAAAGCTAAAAATAAAAAGATGAAAGAGATGAGATTTAAAATAAAAGATAAAGAGCAATAAGCCAATGAGATAAAAGGTTAAACACATAAAAGAAGAGAAAATTAAAAATTAGGATAAAAGGCTAAAGCCCATGAGATAAAAAGTTAAATATGTAAAAGAAAAATGGATTAAAGATTTAGAAGAGCATGAGGAACTGAGAATGTGACGTTGAAAATGTTAAACTGAAAAAGGAAAGAGCACTGAGAGAGCATCTTTAAATAAAAATAAAAATGAAAAGCTTGAATATTAGAGAAACAGACAATCTTCAAAACACGAGAAAATGTTCTTGGGGTTGACTCAAGCAAGAATTCGCGGTAACATGCTTTTGCGACATTCCCATGTATTTGCGGCATTCCTCCACCCCCAGTGGAACTTGCCTTTAGAAGCAGCAGTTTCCCTGCTAGGAGCTGCACACACAGAAAGCCCTGTAGTGAGACACCTTTCATGGAAATGTCTGGGTCCCATTTACACATTACTAACAGTGGGGCTGAGCTCCAGGGTCACAAGCAGCGCCCAGTTTGACCTCTAGAAAATTCTAGGGGAAAATAAAATACGTGATATATGGACTCAATACTTATCACATCCATTTGCCTGTTGTGTTCATTTGGAAAGCACTTTCTTATTTATTATTTCCTTCTGGCCTTTTATTCAGGAGGTGGGCAGAGATAATTTGCACCTTTGAGAGGAAACAGTTTCCTAGAGCTTGGGGGCTTAAGAGCTCACAAGTGTGGAGTCAGAGAGCATCACCCTACAAGCAAAGAGGCCTAAACACGAGCCTACTTCTTCTGAAGCTGAGAGAGCTAAAACCACATGGAAACGTTCATAAAACAGTAGGCAGAACTCAGAGTGGAGAAGAGGAAGCCTTTTAGGATTTTTGCAAAGAAGCCCATGTGCTCGGCTGTGCTGGAGGACCTCTGTGAATTGTCTCAGCAAGAAGGAAGTCTCTACAAGGGCCTCAGTGCCATTTCGATATGACCCCTTTCCTGTTTTCTGCTTGTCCTGCCATATGCAATCTATCCCATGGCCATTTGCGCGGCCACCTAGTGACCTTGCCACTGCAGGTAAGAAATGAGAAATTTTGAGGACGGCTGCACTCCCTGGATTTTCATGGCCTTGGCATAAAATATTTAGTGCAGGTACTTTCTGAGCAGTGAACTGGCGAGGAAGGTTTGCAGAGTGCTGTGAGCCACAAAATCACCTTTCTGCCTGTAAGGGGTGGCCCCAGCCTCAGAGGCCACGGTGGCCTGTAAATACCAGCACACCAGCACAAGGAAAATGATTGCTTCCTGTGCCATCATTAGAGAATTCCCCTTTCTTCTGGGTTTTTCCAGACCTTGCTATTTAAAAAAAAAAAATATATATATATATATATATATATATATTTCTTTGGCTTTCTGCTGATCTTTAAAATTACATTTTATAACCAAGGATTTGGAAAACCTTTTGGGTTTGAAAGAACATCATCATCATTGAAGTGTTTGACGCTGGCAAGGCTCTGGTAAGAAGAGGTGACAATAATCATTGCCTCTCCTGCCTCTGTGACCTGCAATTTTGAATTTCCTTACTATGCTGACTTGATTTTCATTGCTCTTGAGCTGTTGAAAGAAAGAAGCAAGTAGGCATGAAAGGGAAAAGTTAACAAGGGCAACAAAGTAAAGAGAGCAAGACATTACAGGTAATAGAGGAAGACTCACAAGACATGTTTTTAGAGAGAGCCAAAGCTTTCTAAGAATAGCAAGAAAGCCATGAATGTCACAGAAGAATCTAAACAGTCTCTCCTTTAAGCTTCTGTGTGGTGGATTCAAGGTTTTTCTTCTTGGCTCTGACCTGCCCTTCCTTCTCTTTCTGTCTCTTTTCTTGTTCTGTCTTTTTAAAAAGCTAACCTCATAGCTTCTTTCTAGCATCTTCACCTCCAGCATGCTATGAGTATCCATTCATTCATTTGTCTCTCATTTAACAAATATCATTGAGCACATGTTATGTGCCAGGCACTGTTCTAGGCACCGGGAGTGCTAATCACAATAAATGCTCACATTGAATATCTGCTGTGTGCACGAATCTAAGTATTACCGGAAAGGAGTCTGAAGCCTTCTGAGAGAAAGGCTTGCCCAAGTTTGCTTCACTGAGATAACCATAATTTGGCCACAGACTCACTCTAGTTATCATCCTTCTTCCCTTCTCAGAAGGAAATGGTGGCTAAATAGTTCTTGTTTATTACTTTTTGTCAATGTCTGATTCCTCCAAGTATTAGCTCTGTTGGCAGAAAAGTTACGCCTGGCATCCTTCTTGTATTCATTGCCAAAATGCAGATGACGTCTACATTTAAAGGTAAGACAGCGAATAGAAAGGGGTTAGCATTATGAAGCAGGTCAGCATTTACATGCATCAGATAAAATAGCTCAACAAAAATAATTTTTTAAAAATCTTCATTTTTTAAATGAAACTCATCCTGCTCTTGTACCCCGTGATAGAAGCTTGGGATAAAGATCAGAAGACATTTGTGAAATTGACACCAGAAATTGTATCATAGATGGTTGAGCCTGGACTAAGCTCCACATCTCAGAAGAAATCAGCAAAAAAAAAAAAAAAAAGAAAAAAACAACCAAGGATGCAGAGACCCAGAAAGATGAGTAAAACCTCCAGAAATGTCAGGGAAGACCACATGTGGGGCAGAAGACCAGATTCCCCCACAGCCGCCCCTGCACTCAGCTTTCATCGTGGGAAAAGGCGTGGAAAAAAACAATCCTGATAGGCAATTTGAATTCCAAGTTGCCTATCAGGAGCCTTAGTTACTATTATTTGCCAAGATTAACTATTTTTCTGGAGAACAAGATGATATCATGAAAAATATAGAGAAAGTTAAAATTTTTTGTAAGACTTACAATTTGACGTAAGAGTCATTGTGTTTCAAATGACCCTGTGGTACATGCATCGATCTGCCCGGCTGTAACTAGAACTCCTTTTAGGGAAAAAAGACACACATAGAACTTTAGGGTCCAATCTGTTAACAGAATGCCAGAGAAGAAGAAAGACTGGTGGGTACCGTCAACTTCGGAATGAATCCAGCCTTATCCTTCAAAAGGTGCTCTGCCCACGCCTTCTAGGCAAGAACATGGCCTCCTACTGGTGAACACCTGTGTCTTAGGCTTACTTTTGGTTGTTGTTGGTTTTTTTTTTTTTTTTTTTTTTTTTTTTGCTGTTATAACACAAAACCATGTACTGAGTAATTTGTAAGAACAGGAATTTATTTGGCTCACAGTTCTAGAGGCTGGGAAGTCCAAGATCGAGGGGCTGGCATCTGGTGAGGGCCTGGTACTTGCTGCATGGTCCCATGGTAGAAGGTGGAAGGGCAAGAGAGCTTAAGAGAGGGAAAGGAAGGGGCACAAACTCATCCTTTTATCAGGACCCCACCCCTGAGACAACTAACCCAGTCCCCAGATAACAACATGAACCCATTCATGAGGGCAGCCCTCCTGACCTCATCACTTCTAAATGGGCCTCACTTCCCAGCACTGTTGCATTGGGGACTAAGTTTCCAACAGGTGAACTTTGGGAGACACATTTAAACCATAGCAATGTGTAAAGGGAAGCCAATGATAGAAAATAACAGTTATTCTTTTCTAATACAACTGAGAAAATAAGACTATTTGATCAAAGACTTCCATACATCAAATATATTTCTGTCATCTACTACCCATTTCAGCAAGCCAAAAATAAAAGTAGAGAACCATCCAAGTAAATAAATTAGTTCTAATAAGTATAACACATTATTCACACCCTGTTTTGAAGCAAAGGTAACTGACATATCACCTAAGAATTTAAAAAGGAAAGAGAAAGGCTCATAATGCTATTTGTTTCTCACTGGTTTAATATATACATATATGTGTGTGTGTGTGTGTGTGTATAATTTCATTGGAAATACAGTCTGGCCTAATCAGAAGACTTTTGTTGTTCTCTCATGTTCTTTACTCAAGCATTACAAGGACACAGTCTGGAGGTTTAATTAAGGGGGTTCTCAGCGTGGGATAGCTGTGTCTTAGTTGGATGCAAAATCTCACCTAATTCCCAACGTTGTTCCATAATAAATATTTAACTGGAAGCCATGCAGAGATGGAAGGTATTCAACTCCGAGGAAGATGTAGCACACCAGGCCAATAGTTAAGCCAAATTACTACATTTTGCCATTGGAGGCAACAGATTTATAAAGGAACTGACAGAAAAATTGAACCACTTTGCAAACAGCACTGAGTCTAGAAAATATTAATCCATCTGCAGGCTAAAATTATTTTAATTTAAACATGGATAACGTGTATTTTCATTTAAACATTTGTAGACATTTCATTTAAACGTATCGCACATGTAAACATGGATAAATGTGTATAGCGTTAAGGGAGGAAATGTTTAAATCCAGGTTGTAAGTGTTGGAAGAAGGTGATCTTTAAAACAAGGGCTGTGGCTGTCACGCCCTGACACAGGCCCTGAAACGATTGTCTAGTCTGTAGGTCTACGCTGTAAATCAAACCAGATAAACCCTCCATCCGGGATTAACACACTCTTGGTGAGTCTTGTGCTTCTTTTCAAAATCTTTCCAAGCGCTGGCATGATCTGTTTCCCTCGATCTCACTGCCATCGCTCATTCCGAAAGTTGAAGAAGGTATGGATTCAAGATTTCACAGGATTTCTAGAGGCTCTTGCCAATCATTAGCAAAAAAGACAAACATGCAAATAAATTAATGAATACTTAAAGGAGGGTTCTCGAAAAGCTGTTTGCAAACTGATTATCCTGCAATTTGAGTTCTCTTTTAAATACACGAAGGAAGCTTCTGTCTTTCAGGCAGCTCTGCCTTGAATCATTTAAAAAGCAAAGATAGCCTTGTGTCTGTTTGGTATGTGGGACTTCCCCCCGTTGAATTCCCTGAAGCAAGAAAATCATAAATAAATACCAATTATAAAACCCACTATGAGGTTTTTAAATGATCCGAGCTATTCTTCTCCCTCCTAGCTTTCTCCCTCTTATCCCTTTGCCCTTTCCTCTCCACACCTTCTCCATAAAAGGAGATTAAGTCTGATCTCTTGGGGCCATTATTTTTTCTGAAGACAAAAGAACAAGACAGCAGCATCCAACCTCCTTCCCACTCTGCCCCCCACCTCCTTTTTGTTCACACCCCATGAGGGACCTAATTGTCTAACATGGGTCGGATATGAATATACTAAAGGAAGATTTATGGGAGGTTGCCTCTTTCCACTTAAAATTCCTCAGCTACACACATATTCTGGCAGAGTCTTGAGAAATAGAACAGCTGCAATTGATTTAAATTGGAATCTTTCTCTTTCCCTCCTGTAAAAAAGAAAAAAACAAAAAAAGAGTCACTCAATTCAAGTGACATTTTGCTAATGGTGATCATGTCATTCAGTGAATACTTAAACTTTTGTAAGCTCCTGGCACTATTCTTCTTGGTTTTCGATGCTGATTTATTGAGTAGTATGTACACATATTTTATATACATTAAAAGATTCCATACTTTTTGAAACATCTAAATAATATAAAGGAAAATTAACAGTAATAATAATAACAATTGTTAACATTTATTTAAAGAATACTGTGCCAGACACTTTTCTAAGAACTTTACCTAACTCATTTAAAATACTCACAGTCTTGTGAGATGACACTTATTATCCATTTAACACAAGAGGAAACTGAGAGGGGTTGAGTTACTCACCTAAGGACCCACAAACTGGAATTAGCAAAACCAGCATTTGAGCCCTGGGCAGGCTGTCTCCAAAGTCTGTGCTCTTAGTGAAATGAGGAAATGAAGAAAATGAAAACATCTTTGAGAGTGAACACAGGAAATTTATCCAGCAGGTAGGGCAGTAATTGAAAGGGTGAGAGATACACACATGCTTATGTTTTGATTACTGGAGAAGAGATGCAAGACAGAAACACTATCCAGGGCACAGGTGTCTCCCTGAAATCTCTCCCAGACCAACTGGAGCACAGCGGGGGTGGGGGCTCTGGGGATTCGAGAATCCAGGGATAAATACAGGATGGGGAGGGGAGCAAAGCAGGGTAGCTTCCTGGGAAGATGACCTTAGGAAGAGACATGCCTATTGGAGCTGAGAGTCAATCCACGAACAGCCAAACAGAGCAGTCCATGAATAGATTCTGGACTATGGGAGCTGGAAGACTCTAGAAAGGAAAAAGAATATCACACCTGGGAATCTTCAAAATGCACCGACAGGTGAGAGGAAGGGCCTCTGCCATAGGGTGCCTTAACTGGAGGGTTGGGGAGAGGTGATGTTAAGTGGAAGAGCCAGTGTCAGCTGTGTTCACAGTGGACCATCGACCGCTGCCAAGTTTCAGCCTCAACTATGCGCAGAGCACTTAATCTAGAATGCTTCTCTACCGTCTATTCCCAACAGCCCCGGAGTCATCCTAGTCAAATGTAAATCCTGTGACTTGTCTGTTCCAACTCCTCCAATGGCTTCCCACCTAAGGGAACAAAATCCGAACCTTCTCCAGGGCCCGGAAGCCCTTCCGCTCCGGCCCTCACTCACTATGCTCCAGCCAACATTGGCCTCCCTGGGGCTCCATAAGTCTGCAAAGTGGACCATCTGCCACAGGCTCTTTGCACATCCTGTAGCACTTACCTGGAATTCTACTCTCTAAAATATCAGCAATGCTCATTTCCTCTCTTCTTTATGGTCTCTCCTCAAACACCCCCTTCCTTTTGAGGCCTTCCTCATAAGGCTGTCTCTATCTCTCCTGCATGCTGCATGTTGCTTAGAACCCACCTCACCACCTGCTCTATTTCATATTTATTTATTTTCATCGTCTCTCCCAGCCAGAATGCAAGCTTCACAGCGAACAGGCACTTTGTGTTCTCCATTGCTGTATCCCAAGCACTTAGAATAGCCCCGGGACCACAGTAGGCATTCAATAATAATTATTGAATGAGCAATGCATTACTGAGACATTTGAATAATAGGCAATGGGACTGAAAGGTAGAAAAGGTCTTATTGTATTAGTCTAAAAGAACAGACTGGTCCTAGGCTAAATTCAGTCCTCAGCCATGTTTTTTTTTAATCTGCACAGCAATATTTCAACAATATAAACCAATATGGAAATACCAAGAGAGTTCACATAAAAATCCAGAATTCTGTCTTCTTATCAAAAAGTGAAAAGATTTGGCATCCACTGGACCCATGTTCCCGTGTTTCAACGATGGGCTGCACTTGAGTAGCAGCTGCCCTTTGAAGGCCAGGCCGCCATCTCCAGTTTGCGCACACACCCCCAACCCTCTCCCCAACACCAACGCCAAGTGTTAGTTGCCCCTTATCATTGTCATTGCACTGTTGTAAAGATTAAGGTGGAGACATGTTTCTCTGCACCCATGTCTCTGTTAATGGCAGGAAAACAAAAGACGAAGAGATCCACATGATTCAAGAAAAATGAGAGAGAGCATATTTCTTTGTAGGGTGAAGACATTCCTCTATGTTTAAAATGCCAACACTGGGCCACCTGTGTCTTATATATGACCTCTGTGGCCCCTGTAATCACTTAAGTTTGCCACACTTGTGCTCTGAACAATCCAAGCAAGACAAGAGAAAATGATAAAAGCTGGGGCTGGCAGACCTCTTGGTGAGTGGATTTCAGTGGCCTTAGGATAAAAGAATCTAAGCTGAATACATGTGTCTACTTCTTTGCTTTTGCATTCACTCTTGTTTGTTATTTTTCCCCCTTAATTTCCTAGAAAAGTTTCCCTGGAAAAAACTCTACATCTCAGTTGAACAGCAGCAAAACTTTAACCTATTATTGAGCACTATGCGTCTTGAACAATGCTAAGTGTTGTACACCTATTAACTTAATTTGTCCAGCAAACTTACACAATAATAATTATTATTCCATTTAATGGATAGTAAAATTGAGGCACAGACAGAAAAAATAACTTAACTTATCAAAAGCATAAGAATTAGTAAATGGCAGAGCCAGAATTTAAGGCCAGGCCTGTCTGTTCTAAAAGCCATTCTCATAACCAATCTTCACTGTAACAGTATAACAGAGTCTCACAGCCTCAGTACTATTTGGACAGGAGGTGGGGAGGTGTGTGGGTCAAGTGGAGATATCCTGTGCATTGTTGGATGATTAGCAGCATCCATCGTCTCTACCTCCCAGATGTCAGCAGCACTGTATCCTCCTACTCATTGTGACAACCAAAAATGTCTCCAGACACAGCCAAATGTTCCCTGGGGAACAAAGCAGCCCTTGGTTGAAAACCAGTTCAATAAGGGGAAACTAAGCTTTGCTCATTCCTTCTTGGCCAACTTACAAGACTCAAGAGATCCAAAATAATAGGAGGCAGCAACATTTTGAACTTAAAATTTTAGGTATAAAAATAGACAGGTGTGGTGGTGGGCACCTGTGGTCCCAGCTACTCAGGAGGCTAAGGCTGAAAGGTTGCTTAAGTATAGGAGTTCAAGTCCAACCTGGGCAACATAGTGAGATCCCATCTCTAAAAAAATTTTTAGGTATGGCACAAAAATAGGGTATATAGACAAAGAATGAACCTCAGGAGAGAGAGATGTGCAGGCAGTAGTGATTGTCAATCCATGCTCATCATGAATTTCCTCCTCTCCAGCAATCACGATGGAATTTAAAGCAGAGGCACTCACAGGACTGATCCTGGTTGATTTCAGTGTGAGGCATGGACAGAGATGACTTGGAAAGTGAATAGAACTAAAAAAGGTAGATATACCAAAATAGCCTAGCAATGCACTAGGCATCTACTTGGTTTTTAAAACATATATATTAATTGAAAAACTGGTTGGTTTGATTTTTCAATAGAATTAAAACAAGCATTTTAAATTTTCACTTTGGAAAATAAACATGTTTTTCTGACATCAAAGCACTCATAAACAAAATAACGTGAGAGTGAAATGATGATGATCTTTCCTGTCTCGCTTCACTTTGGTACCATGGTTACTCTCACTAAGTGCCTCTACCCAGAACTGCAATTGTATAGTGACCTTTGCTATAGAGTGAGTGCACCATGTTTTGGAAGGATTTGGTTCAGTAATATCTCAAGGTAATAAATGTTATTTCAGCTTGATTGAACAATGATGGCTTCTGGATTCAGTATTAGTAATAAGATTTAGATTCAATAGTATATTGACTTATATTTCATCAAAATAAATATTTGTTGAAATACCTAAAGGAAATTTCTAGCTATAAAATACAAAGAAAACAATTGATTGGGAAAAAGTGAAATATACCATGTTTCCCCGAAAATAAAACCTACCCATAAAATAAGCCCTAGCAGGA
>VBSM01000500.1:4166806-4178111 GCA_008086735.1 Cheirogaleus medius
GTATGTTAAACCATCCCTGCATCCCTGGGATGAAGCCCACTTGGTTGTGATGGAGTTTCTAATAATCATAGTTAATTGTCTCACCTGTGCAATGCACTTGCACCAAAAGCTTTTTGAATCTTACTAGTTACAGTGCCTTGTGCTAGGACACGTGGGACACAAAAGGGAACTAAACAGTACTATATACGTGTATGTAAATGTGCACACACGCACAGCCGCATCACTTACAATTCAGAAGGGACCGTCTGAATCACAAACTCCAACACTTTCCCCATCTTAAAGAACTCTCAGCTGGGTATAGTGGCTCATACCTGTAATCCCAGCACTCTGGGAGGCCAAGGCAAGAGGATCGTTTGAGCTCAGGAGTTGGAGATCAGCCTGAGCAAGAGTGAGACGCCATCTCTACCAAAAATAGAAAAATTAGCCGGGCATCATGGCGTACACCTGTAGTCCCAGCTACTGGGGAGGCTGAGGCAGGAAGATTGCTTGAGCCCAGGAATTTGAGGTTGCTGTGAGCTAGGCTGATGCCACGGCACTCTATTCAGGGCAACAGAGTGAGACTCTGTCTCCAGAAAAAGAAAAAACAAACAACGACAATAACAAAAAAAAAAACACCCAAAACAAAAAAACAGAAAACCCCCCAAAACTCTCAAAGCCTGACTGGAAAAGTGAACCAAAAATGTCACGGTGGAGTTGTACCTCCCACATTGCCTAGTAGAAGCCCAGCCCATGGTAGGCATTTAATAAGGGCTTGTTTAGAGAGGGGATTTGATAAAAGCTCAGTGACAGTCGTGAAAGGAAGAATGATCTATGTGCTACAGGAAGCACATCACATTCCCGCTGAGCACTGTACAGGGAGGTCATCCCAAAATCAGTGCTGAGGGCTAAGTCTGTCCGGACATCCGGGATGCGGAGGCCAATAAGGAAGTGTCAGACAGGGAGGTCGCCACTCATTATTTCCAGAAAACCGCGTGGATGCAGGCTGTGAAAGATGCATCATAAGCCACTAAGGAGCCTTTTGTTATTGACTGTTCACAGGCAACTGCTTGTCATCTGGCTTCTGACGAGAGAATATAGTTTTCCAAAGTGGAATCATTTTCCTAGGTAAATGTATCTTGTGCTCTATTCTGCTTCGGTGGAACTGACATATTTGATGTTGGATGCCTTCCCCGTGAAGATTTATCATTTAATTATAACTAAGAACACCGACTAAATCCCAGCTGCTTCGGGAAATTACTTGCCCGAAATGCAGGATTCTCAATAAAAGACCGGGAGCTTATTTCTGATCTGGAGACTCAAGATTGCAATTCCCTAAAAGTGACAAATGTTTCAGGCTCCAAGAAAGAGAGAATCCCTAATTATGAGGTGCATGATATATTTCAAATTAGAGAAGGGCAAACATGAGCCGCTCTGAAATGTATTTGAGCTGTTTGAAAAGAGATCAGACGCGTTAATTCCTCACCCTGTGTACCTAGCATACGCCCCTCCCTCCGGCTCTATCAGTCACGACTTACAGCGTCCTGGAAAATGTGTCTCTCAGTGCCATGTGGGTAACCACACCGCTTAATTATTCTGCTTACGGTGAAAAGAAACACAGAGAATGTTGCTTCTGGGCTTTTCATCTTTTGCTCTCATAACCTCAAAACAGCATTAAAGGAACGGAGCTTTCAGGCAGCCTATTTCATTAAGGAAATTAATTCAAAGGTTTTGGGCTGTCACCATTTGTTGCTGTAATGGATGCCTTAGGTCGGGAGGCAGGCAGTGGAGGCAGTCTTGTGCAAGGAAACATTCAGTACCATTTTGCAATGCAGAATTTTGAGCAGTTGTTCTCAAACCTGGCTGTATACTAGAATTATTTGGGGGAATCTTAAAAAAAATAAAATAAAATAACCAGCGCTTTGCTCTCCACTTCAGAGATTCAGATTTAATCAGTTTGGGGTATAATCTGAACACTGGTATTTTTTAAAGGTCCTTGAAATGATTCATATGAACAGACACTGCTGAGAGTCACTGCTCAGCATTTAGATTCCCCAAGTTAATGTAGGGCTGTCAGCAAGAAGAATCTTGAATGGTCAACCATCTCTGATGGAAGCTAATTCTTTGGGCTCTAGGTCCAATCAGGCATGACTACTGTAGTTCCAGCCTCTGTGACTAATCCCAAACTTTGGGCTCTAGTAACATCTTGCCCTGTCTCTTTAGCCAGAAAAGAATCGTGGCCTGCAGGTGCTAATGTCTGGACTCCTTCCACTGCTCCTGTTGGTGTCTCAGTAATTCCATCATCTGGTTAAATTACCTCTGTTTTACATGCTTGGAGAGATGTCTGTTTCATTGATTGGACTCTGACTGATATATCTCCCATCTTTAGAAAATCTCTGCCTCAAATGCTACATTTCTCTCAAGCTACATCACATTTCACTGTTCCCCTTAAAATTAACCAATACTTGTCTCTGTTTCTTCTCCTCATATTTTGCCTTAATCTTTCCTTATTGGGCTGTCCTCCCCACCAATCCAACCAAGCTGTTCTCATAGGACCAGCTGCGAAATAGAATAGATAATTCTTAGTCATTAACACACATGACTTCTAAGCAGCATTTGACACAATTGAGTATTCTCTTTTTGAAAAGGTTTTTTTCTTTTCTTTACTTTCTTTTTTTTTTTTTGCAAACAGGTTCTTGCTCTGTTGCCCAGGCTGGAGTGCAGTGGCGTCATCATAGGTCACTGCTACTTCAAACTTCTGGGCTCAAGCAATCCTCCTGCCTCAGCCTCCTGGATAGCTGGGACTACAGGTGCATGCCACTATACCCAGCTAATTTTTTTTCTATTTTTGGTAGAGACAGGGTCTTGGTCTTGCTCAGGCTTGTCTTGAACTCCTGACCTAAAGCAGTCCTCCCACCTCAGCCTCCCAGAGTGCTAGGATTACAAGTGTGAGCCACCACACCCAACCTGAAAGGCTTTTATCACTTGGTTTATGAGACAACATCCTCTCTTGCAGTTCCTCCTTTTCATTGGTTACTCTGTCTAATCCCTTTTTCTGGACCCACCTGCTTTTCCTGAAATAAATGGAGTCAGTGTTCCAAAGGGCTCAGTCTTTGGTACTACCAGAAATGCCACCAGAGGCAGAGGGCTTAGCACGAACATTCTGTCTTTTCATTCCTCTTGTCCTCCAACCTTCCCTCATTTTCTCCTATTTTCCAAACCCAGCAGAAGTCAGTTGATTTTCTGACCATGAAAAATGCAATCTGTAGGGGCCAAACCCTGTGGAGCCAGGGAGATCCATGGAGAAGACACAATAGCAGTAGACACGGTATGAGAAATGTTATTGTACCTTTGTTTACTGGTAGGAGTGATCGGTAGAGAGGGTGAAATTGATGATGCAGAAGAAGGAGAACAAGAAGGAAAGGTGGTGTGGTAGCAACTAAAGGCATCTGTATCACTCTCAAACCCACTCTTCTCCACCTCAGTAAAGAGCACCCCTGTACATGCAGTTGCCCAGACCCCAAATATGGGAGTCTCTTTCCCTCACACCTGACATCCATCTGATCCACCAATGTGTCCTATTGGTGCTCTATGACAATGGAGCTTAAATCCAACCACATCTAACTGTCTCCTTGTTGGGCTTAGACTCATGATCTCTTGTCATCTTATTCTAGGTTTCTTTGCTTGCATGGAATTGCCCTGCAATCACTTGACTATAGGAAAGACAGAGCATTATTTTAAAAATATAAACAGATCTTGCTCAAAACTCACAGCCTCAGGCCTGCAGCCCATGCTCATTACTTATACTATTAATACCTAAAACAATGTTAATGCTATGTAGATGGTTGTTACTATATATGTAATATATTTATTTTTTTAAGTTTATATTAGTTTTTATTGTTGTATTGGGTTTCTTTTCCCCTCATATTTTTGATCTGTGGTTGATTTAATTTATGGATGACTATGGAGGGCTGACTATGTTTATTTTGGTCAGTGTTTTCAATGTTCCTCCAAACAACTTCTCTGGGCACTGGCCCTGACCCCACACTCAGACCTTCAGAATCTGACATGAAAATTATTCCATCCACTTTTTGCTGTTACTCAACCCAAAGAGACTCAAACTTAGTCCAAGTGGACAGGCAGAAAACAGGCACCTTGCCATCACCTGGTCTCTCCTCTTGTGTCTATCTGCATTTCCTGAGCTTCCAAATCATAAGCTCTTAGGCATCTCACTGTCAACAGAAGAAAAAATTCTAGGCATAAATAAGAGGGTGTTCTGGCTAGGAATGTATCATCTGATCCCCAGAAGAGCTGGCCAATTTATCCCATACCAGTTAAATACATCTTAAGAAATATAGGTTATACACAGACAAGTTATTTATGACCAAATGACATCATGTCTGAGATTTGTTTTAAAAATCCTGTGGAATTTGGGTAAAAGGGATGAAAAAGATTGGTAAACAATTGCTATTCTGAATCTCAGAAATGGGTATATGAACATACTCATTTGCACTCTTTTCAACATGTTTTTGTTTAAATTATTCCATGATTAAAAGCCAAAAGAAAGAAAGAAATAGTCAAAAGAAAAAAAAGTATAGGGAGAGCATCAGCAGAATACCAAACATCTTGCAGTTTTGTTTGTAATTCAGGGTTGTCTGAAGATAAACTTCTAATGAAAACTTTCAGAAAATACATACACTCCAATTCAAAGAAGAAATCTTCTTTCTCCTTTGACAAGGATTTCTTCCTTGGGAGACAAGTTTCCCTTTCTAATGAAATGGCATGGAAGGATTTTTGCTGTGGTTTGAATGTTTGTCCCACCAAAACTTATATTGTAACTTAATCTTTATTGTAACAGCATTAAGGAAGGAAATTTGAGCATGACATTTGAGAGATGGAAGCTTTGGGAGATAATTAAGATTAGGTGAGGTCATAAGGGTGGGGCATTAGTGGCTTTATAAGAGGAGAGAGAAAGACCTGAGCTAGCATGCTCAGCCTCCTAGTCATGTGATGCCTGTGCCACCTCAGGACTCTGCAGAGAGTCCCCAACAGCAAGAAGGACCTCAGCAGATGCAGCCTCTCAACCTTGGACTTCCCAGCCTCCAAAACTGTAGGAAATAAATTCCTTTTTTAAAATAAATTACCCAATCTTAGGTATCCATTATAACAACAGAAAACAGACTAAGATAGTACCCAATCCATCTTTCTGGTTGTCCCCTTCAAAACTGAGCTTCCAAATGTTCTAGACTCCTTTGGAGGAGAAGGTTTTTTTCTCAGGACTGAAACAGATGAATGTGGCAGACCAGGCCTACACAGGATTGATTTGTCAAAGTCCTTGCACAGAGGGTGCCTTTCCTGCCACCATGGTCTGATGCTGAATGCTTCAAGCAGAGGGCTATTGGCAGTGACTTCTGCATACTGCAGTGCTCATGGGACCTTCCACAAGTAGAGCGAACGAGATCCGTTTTTATCATTCGTGGTCCTAGATTTTAGTGGCAGATGTTTTTATAAAGCTAACAGAAAAATGGCATCTTTCTTAGGTGCAGTGTATCAGCCTTCCTGGTCCCTTCTCTTAAATATTCTTTTCTAAGTAGCATGTGCTCACCCATCTGGCCATCTGCCCAAGCACTGCCCTTATTAAGTTTGACTTTTGGTTTGTCCAAGATGGTTCCTTTTTGCTTTCACCCAGGACCTACCCAGTGTTCCTAATCAATTGATGGGTAAAAAATTCAAGCAGCTAGGCTGATCCATTTTTCTTATCAGGAAGCTTGTGCTATTGATAGGATTTCTTCTGGTTGTGACCATTTAAAAAGACTCCTTTCTTAAGTGTCCTTTCTTCCTAATGATGTTTCTGACCCACCACAAGGGAGAACGTTGCAATCAATACTTGAGACTCTTTGTTGGACCCCAGAGTGCTCTTGATGTAACCCTGTTAATCAGCAGCAAACTGTGTCTCAGGTGATTTCTCACAAAGTCCACCTACTCATGGGCAGAAGGAAGAAGTTTGTAAACCACAGAGAAATCTTCCCACAGAGGAACCAAAGGCTCAGCCTGCAGCAAGCTAATTACTCCAGTGTGAAACAGGTCAGGTTGACGTGAGGCAAGGTTGTGAGGTGGGTAGCTCCCATCAGCCTCCAGATACCACCCAGGTCTTCTTTCCTTGTTGACTTTTACTCTCAGTTTTTATTGTCTATTTCCCCACTATGTGTTCAGTATTTCTACACTGCTCCAACTTTTTTCACACTTAAGAATTAATTTGTTTTAAGGTATTGTTGATTTTAATTTTTTTTCTTACGTCTCAGTGGAGAATTTGAGAGACGAGAGAGAGAGCGTAACCCAAGAAATAGATGTCGGAATTTTCGTATTTCAGTCCTGAGGGCTCTCTGGAAAGGGTAGGTTTTTCCTTTTGGAGAACTTTACCAGAACTTGCTTTCATGTTTGGTTGTCATTATGATGGGAATTAAATCCAATAGACATAAAACATTGTCTGTTAAAAAAAAAAAGAGAGTGAAATGAAAGGAATATGTTAGAGACCCAGCTTCTAGTCTTTACTCTGCCAATGGTTAACTTGTTGACTGGGAGAACCAGCTTACCCATCTGTACCTCTGTCTTCCCTTGTATACAGCGAAAGTGTTGGGCTGGCGCTATCCTGTCCCAGAGCCTAGAATTGCACCTGCACCCAGTCAGCGTGCTCTCCAACTGTGTGCCAAATGGGTGAAGGGAAATGACTTCCAGCTTCACCCCTCTGTGATACTAAGTCACATCTTGAAAACAATTATCTGCTTATGTGTCTGTCTAGGCCTAGTGTCAGCCACTTGGCCAATGTGCTTGCAAATTTTATTTGCTAGCTTGGAGGCTTGCAGAAGATGGGGCCACTTTCTCAGGTAGTTCAAATTCTTATAAAATGTAGAGAAATTTCAAAAGAAGCTTGGAACTGAAAGAGGTAATTTGTGCTTCAGATGGATTCTTTGTTCAAGATTTGTGTGGAGGACAGGAAAAGTCTACGATAACGAGGGTAGGTGAGTTACAGAATATAAAGTATTCATATAAAATATAAAGTAATAAGGAATATATTATACAATATAAAGTAACAAAGAAAGGCCATGTCTTCACCCTAGCGTTCCTGGAATATGTGCTCTGACGCTTCAGGTCCTTCACTGAGAAGGTTAGTGGGTATTTCCACTGGGCATTTTTAGGGAAACTTGCATCTTATGGAGTATTGTAGGAAACATATCAACAATGCCAGCTTTCTATGAATTTTTAGGCCATTGGAACTCATGTCTGCTTATGTGCATCCTTTTCTGTACATTAACTAATGCTGTATTCATAGTCATTAACTCATTTACTCATAAATTAGCCCTCATTTGTAGATGTATTACATGCCAACTACTATGTGAGTTACAGGGGCTATATTGATGAAGAAAATACAGTCCTTGTTACTGAGAGTCTCACAATATAGTTGGAAAAAATGGATAGGTAAATATAATTACATCAATATATTAAAATAGTCACGTTGACATAATAATATAATAATATATAATTCAGAATAATATAAAAGAATGGAGAGAAAAGTGTAATATCTGAGTCTTACTAGGTAAAGGAGAAAGGGTTAGGAGTGGCTTTATTGAGGAAGTGGTTTGAGCAGAGTGAAGTTCACTTCAGCGTACACAGATGTGGGGAAGAGCATGGAAATCTACACTTTCCCTCTCAGTTCTGCCCAAAAAACTGAGTTACTGCTTCTGTTTAACGTGCAGTGTCAATGTGGGAGAATATCAGAGGTTAAGACTGAAGCTTTTGGCAAAACTTGATTTGTGAAGGGACTGAAGAGTTGAACTGTTATAATTTAGTCACGAGGGAGGTAGGAAGTTCTTTGAAAGAAAAGATCAGTTCATCTTTGCCAGGCCTGTAGTTCTCAAAACCAATAGGTCATACACAGAGGAAATGGTACCTAGTGACAGACAGACTCTTGGGCCTGAAAAAGTATCTTGGGGCACAACATTCATGGTCTCCGTGAACTAATCAACACAATTTAATCAACACAAACTTCAAGCCTAGAATTCAAGCCTAAAAAATAATTGCCATAGAAGTTTATGAAGACATAGCTGCTTTTTTTGGAGATCATTTCAGGAAGCCAAGATACAGACACAAAGAGAATAGCAAGAAAAATTATAACATATAAATAGTAACTAAGTGGTCTGACACCTGCTCTAACACTAAGTCTTTACAGTGAGATATCACTGGGGTTAGAGTAGCAAGTGTAGTAGGGCCAGGACTAGAAAAAAATAATGAGAGGTCTCCAGCTTAACTTTGAAGAATGAATGAACTTCAGATTACCGAAGGAGGTGGTTGTAGCATTTCATCTTGGGAGATGAGTATCAATAAATGCTTGAAAGTATAATTTGCCATAACATTTGTTAAGATTAATCATTTTCTTATTTTGATTTAAGTAACCCAAGTCCATACTTTATTCAGATTTCTTTAGTCTTTTCTGAATGTCCTTTTCCTATTCCAGGATTTCACCCAGAATACCATATTCCATTTAGTCACCACATCTTCTTAGGCTCCTCTCGACTGTGAGAATTCCTCAGACTTTCCTTGTTTTTGATGACCTTGACAGTTTTGATGAGTATTGGCCAGGTATTTTATAGAATATCCCTCGATTGGAATTTGTCTGATGTTTTTCTCATGATTAGCCTGGGATATGGGTTCATGAGAGAAAGACTACAGAGATAAATTGCCATTTTCATGACATCATATCAAGGGAACATACAACCACCATGACTTGTCACTCTTGATGCTGACCTTGGTCATCTAGCTGAGATAATAGTGTTCGTCAGGTTTCTCCACTGTACTCTTTTTTTTTGCCCTCTTTCGATGCTGTATTCTTTGGTAGGAAGCCATCATGCATAGTTCACACTTAAGGAAAAGAAATGATTAATATATCCTACCTCCTTGAGGGCACAGTATTTACATAAATCATTTGGAATTCTTCTGCACCATTTATTTATTTTATCATTTGTTTATATTGATATGCACTCACAGATATTTATTTCTACTTTGGGTTATAATCCAAGACTACTTTATTTATTTTCTTGCCCAAAATGTTCCAACTTTGGCCACCTGGAACTCTTTCTGTTGGCTACTGTGTCTCTTGGACATATCCTTTCAATGTGATTTTTGCTTGGTTTTTTTTTTTTTTTTTTTTTTTTAGCAATTTCTTACTTCTGGGCAGTTCAAGATGCTCCAAGCTCATTTCATATATTTCCAAACCTAGCTCTAGATTCAGTCATTTGTCAAAGTTGACCTTGTTCCTTTTCTTGGAGAATTGTATTAGAAACCCAGGTCTGGTCAGCAGGAATATTTCTTGCTACTAGTGTGTTCTTGCTTTGAGTTTCTCTCAGCTGATGAAGCAAGGGAATGTATGCATATAGACATATATAAATATAGATACATATCTACACATTTCTATATGATATCTTCTGTATCTATGTTAAGCTAAACGTGAATCCATACTGATGCCTCCAACTCTGATCCATTTGCCACATAGATCACGCTAGTCTCCCTCCTCTGCTTATTTGTCTGAAACTTCCTAATAAAATGATAAGAAACCCAGCTTCCACTATGTATGATCCATTCATTTAGTTGTTAAACTATAGCACACAAGTAGAAGTATCAAAATTATTAATCCATATTTACATGAAATAATTTTATCAAGTAGAATGCAATTCTTATGAGTAGTTTCCTTCACCTTTAGTTTTACATTTTCCACTCATTTCCACAGTTACTTAGGTCAGCAATTTTACCTGATCCTGTATAGTGAGGTTGTTTCATACATTTGTAATACAATTAGGTGTTTTTTGGTCACATTGTACATTCCATCCTGGGATTCTCCTGACCTTCTAAATGATGCTTATTTAATTTGCATACATTAAGTATTGTAAAGTTGTATAGGTTTTGACAAACGTCATACATTAGCCATTACAGTATCATACAGAATAGTTTCATGACTCTAAAAATTCTCCTTGCTTTATCTATTCAAACTTCTTTCCCCTTTCACCAAATCCCTAGAACCACTAATCACTGATCATTTTATTGTCTTTCACTTCTTTTTATTGGTTTGTTTTTTCCCAGAATCTCATATAATTAAAATCATATAGCATATAGCCTTTTCAGACTGGCTTCATTCTCTTAACAGTGTACGTTTAAGATATATTCATGTCTTTTCATGGTTTGATAGCTCATTTATTTTTATTGCTGAATAATATTCAATTGTATAAATGTACCACAGCTTGCTTATCTATTCATATATTGAAGCACATTTTGGTTGTTTCCAGTTTTTGGTGATTATGACTAAAGCTGCAATAAACATTCCAAGTGTGGGTTTTAGTGCAGGCATAAGTTTTCATATCAGTTGGGCAAATATTTTGGAGAATGACTGCTGGATCTTATGGCAGGACTATGTTTAACTTTATAAGAAATTGTCAAACTGTCCTCAAAGGGAATGTGCAATTTTACATTTCCCTGGGTAATGAATGAGAGTTACTATTGCTCTACAACCCACCCAGCAATTGGTATTGTCCATTTTGGTTTTGTTTTTTTTTGTATTTTAGCCATTCTAATATGTATTAGTAGTATCTCATTGTTGTTTTAATTTGCAATTCCCTAACAAAGAATGGTGATGAACATCTTTTCATATGTTTATCTGCCATCTGTGTATCTTCTTTGGTAATGTGTCTGCTTGGGACTTTTGCCCATTTTTTAATTGGGTTGTTTGTGTTCTTACTGTTGAGTTTTAAGAGTTCTTTGTATATTCTGGATACAAGTCCTTTGTCAGATATATATTTTGCAAATATTTTCTTCCAGGCTATGGCTGTGTCTCCATTCTTTTAGCAGTGTCTTTTACACAACAGAAAATTTTGATTTTAGTAAGGTCTAACGTACTTTTTTCTTGGATCTTGCTTTTGTTGTGGCATCTAAAAACTCATCCCCAATCCCAAGGTCATCTATGTTTGTCCTACATTTTCTTCTACAGGTTACACAGTATTGCATTTTACATTTCATTTACGTCTGTGATCCATTTTGAGTTTATTTTTGTGAAAGGTGTAAGATCTTTGTCTAGGCTTTTTTATTTTTCAATTTTTTTTGTATATGGGTATTCAGTAAATCCAGCCCTATTTGTTGAAAAGACTGCCCTTTCTTCATTGAATTACCTTTGCTCCTTTGTCAAACATTAGTTGACTGTATATGGGTGGATTCTTATTCTGTTCCATTGATCTATGTCGGAAGCTGTCCCGGACACGGGGAGAGTTGGGGTACGGCTGCTGCCCAG
>VBSM01000500.1:4186831-4249595 GCA_008086735.1 Cheirogaleus medius
GCAATGTGCATAACCGTAATGTTTGTACCCCTATAATATGCTGAAATAAAAAAATAAAATAAAATAAAATAAAATTGGTAACTGACATGTGATGACTTACTGTGTCCAAAACACCACTGTAAGTAATTTAATCCTCACAATAACCATAAGTGGTAAACCTACAGCCTTAAGGCCACATGTGGCCTTCTAGTTCCTTAAGTGCAGCCTTTTGACTGGTCCCAAATTTTACAGAAGAAATCCTTTTATTAAAAGGGATGCAGCAGAGAAAGATGAAGCTTTTCTTGCCCCCTTTGGTGCTTAAAAAAGAACACTCTTGAAATCAGAAGGCCGCAGATTCCCCACCCCTGAGTCTGAAGATTTGACTGATGCTAGGGTTGTTCTGAAGCCAGGCAACACAAGGGCCTGGAAAGAGCTTTGTCTTGGGGATCCAATATGCCCAGGTCCAACACTTAATAGCTCTGTGGCCTTGGGCAAGGTCATGGACCTATCTGAGCCTCAATTTCCTGATCAAAATCGTAATTGGACCTAACTTGTAAATGCTCAGATTCACGCCAGACAGCATTACTCAGCAAGATCCTTAACCTGTATGTTTCTCAGTTTCCTTGTTGGTAAAAGGTGCATAAAGATCCTAACCGCCTCATAAGGTTGTAAGTGTAAAATGGATCAAAGTGTAAAATGAAATGTTTTGAACAATACCTGACACACAGTAAGTGCTACATCAATGTCAGTTATTATATCTGTATAATTGGTATTACTATTATTAGGCATTGCTAGAGAGTAAATTATTTTACTACTATCTAAGGTCAACCCTGCCCCTTTGCAATAAATCCCACTCTCTATTGCCTGGTAAAGGGTTTGTTCCAAGAATTCCCCTCAATTTTTCCTACATCAGCCTCTCTATAGCTTCCAATCAGCATTTATAGTTGCTATAAATTCTTCCATATTAAAGAAACAAATTTATCCCATTTCCATCTGAGCCATCACCACTTTTTTCTGCTCATGATATAGGAATGCTCCTTTTAAAAGTTGCATCTGTTGTTGCCAAATTTTCTCCTCCATTCTCTCAATTTTTTATTTTTTAATATTTTTTAAATTATGGTAAAGTACAGACAACTTAAAATTTACCATCTTAGCCATTTTTAAGTGTACGATTCAATGATATTAAATATATTCATCTTGCTGTGTGACCATCATCACCATCCATCTTCAGAACACTTTTCCTTTTGCAAACCTGAAACTCTGCACCCACTAAACAATAACCCCTATTTTCCTCTAGCCATGGACCCTGGCACCACCATTCTACTTCCCGTCCCTATTATTTTGACTACTATGATTTACCTACCTCAAATAAAGGGAATTATGCAGTATTTGTCTTTTTATGACAGGCTTCTTTCACTCAGTGTAATGTCCTCAATGTTCATCCATGTTGTAGCATATGCCAGCTTCATGTGTTTCAATGGTCTGTTATTAGGTGTGTGAATGTTTACAATTGTTGTATCTTCTTGTTTTATTGAATTTTTTATTATTTTATTATTTTATTATGTCCTTTATTATTTTATTGTATTATTATTTTATTATGTCCTTTATCTCTTGTAACGTTTCTTGATTGAAGTTTATTTTGTCTGGTATTAGTAGAGTCAATCCTCTTTCTTTTGGTTGCTATTTGCATGGAATATCCTTTCCATCCTTTCACCTGCAACCCATTTGTGTTTCTTAGATCTAAAAAGAGTCTCTCATAGATAGCATATAGTTGGATCATGTTTTTTTAATCCATTCTGCCAATCTTTGTCTTTTGATTGAAGAATTTAATCCATTTATGTTTAAAGTAATCACCCATAAGGAGGAACTTACTTCTGTCATTTTGTCTTTTGTTGTCTACATGCCTTATACCTTTTTGGAGCCTACATTTCCTGCATTACTGTCTTCTTTTGTGTTCAGCTGATTTTTTCAATTTCCTTCTCATTCCTTTTGTGTATATTCTATAAATATTTTCCTTGTGTATTATGTGTAACAATCTGAAGTTATAATACTTTAATTTGAATTTATACCATTTTATCATCAATAGCATAAATACCTCTGCTCTTATAAGCTTAGTTCCTACCTCTTTCAGTTATCGGTGTCACAAAATTACATCTTTATACATTGTGTGTCTACTAATGGCATAAACTAATAATTATTTTTATAATGTATTAGTCTCTTAAATTAGTAGAATACAAAATGTGGAGCTATAAACCAAAGTTACACTAATATTAGGCTTTAGACTAATAAATTTTAATGTTAAATTTATATACAATATAGAAAACAAAAAGTAGAGTTATAAACCATTTTTATAATAGTACTAGTTTTTATAATTGCTGATATATTTACCTTTACTTAGACTTCTTTATACTTTACCTTTACTTAGACTTTCTTTATATTGCTTTCAGTTACTGTCTCATGCTCTTTTATTTCAACCTCCAGACTTTTTTTAGCATTTCTTTCAGGGCAGCTCTAGTGGTAACAAACTCCATCAGCTTTTGTTATCTTGGGGTTTCTTAATTTCTGCCTTGCTTTTGTTATCTTGGGATTTCTTAATTTCTGCCTTACTTTTGAAGAAGTATTTTATCAGATACAGGATTCTTGATTCACAGTTTTTATTTTTCTTTTAGCACCTTGAATGCAGCCCACTTGCCTTCAGGCCTCCAAAATTTCTGATTTCAAATCTGCTGATAATCTTTTTTTCTTTTTTTTCCCCTAAAAAGGCAAGTTTTGGAGAATCTTCTGATAATCTTATTGAGGAAATCTTATATGTGATAGGTAACTTCTTACTTGCTGCTTTTAAGAGACTTCCTCTTTGTTTGGCTTTCAATAATTTGATTATAGTGTGTGTCAGAGTGAGTTCATCCTACTTGGGAGTTATTTGAGCTTCTTGGATGTGTATATTCATGTCTTCCATCAAACTTGAGAAGTTTTCAGCTATTACTTCTTCAAATAATCACTCTACCCTTTTCTCTCTCTTCTCTTCTCAAGCTCACACAGTGTACTTGTTCGCTTGATGGCATCCTACAATTCCCATAAGCTCTTTTCACTTTTACTCAAACCTTTTTTTTTCTTTCTGTTACTCAGACTCAAATATTTCAACTGTTGTATTTTCAAGTTTTCTAATTCTTCTTCTGCCTAATCAAATTTGCCTTTGAATCCCTCTGGTGAATTTTTTATTTCAGTCATTGTGCTTTTCAGTTCCATAATTTCTTTTGGGTTTCTTTATAGGTTTGCTACCTCTTTATTCATATTGCCATGTATTTCACACATTATTTTCTTGACTTTCATGTCCTCCTTTAGTTTTTTGAGCATCCTTAAGACAGTTGTTTTAAAGTCTTGGTCTGCCATCAGGTTTTCCTTAAGGACAGTTCTGTTGTTTTATTTTTTCCTTTAAATGAGACATACTTTCCCATTTCTTTGTATGCTTTGTGTTTTTCTGTTAAAAACTGAAAATTCAAATATAATGATATGGTAGGTCTGGAAATCAGATTTTGTCCCTCCCCCTGAATTTTCTATTTTTTCAATTATTTTAATTTTTTCTCCATTGCTGTAGGATGTCTTCATACTGAGTATCATCCTAAAATGTAAACTTAAGGTCTTCTCAGGTCTTTTCTGAGCCTGGGCCTTTCCCTGGGCATGTGTAGTGACTTTCTAATTTACTCTGTCTATGTAGTTGCTTTTGAATGTTGTACTCTTTAATATCTGGTGCCTAAAAAGGGGAAAAGAGAAAAATGAAGGGAAGATAAAAAGGCACCAGCCATTTAAATGCCCCAGAAATTGTTTTTGTTACAGAGGGAGAGTATAACCGTGGTGGCCACACCTGTGTAACTGGGGCGTAACCTTGGTGGCCACACCTGTGTCTACACCTCTGTGAACAGAAGCATCAATCAGCAGTCAAAACACAGACCCCAAAATATTTGGAGAACAGGGTTCTTATTGCTACCATAACTCCTGAAAACTGCATGCAAGCTGCTCCAGGAACATGTACACGACCACCTGACACAGAGCTTGGTGGGGGTTGGGGGAATGGGGAGAACCACTGATGAGCTAAGAGCTGAAAAATGACCAAAATTAACTTCCATCTTCAGTTTACCCGTTAAGTTTGTAAGTTGCAAACTTTCAATAGATTCCAGTTGCAGCAAACAGATTTGCCAATTGCAATCGTTGCCTCCATTCTCTCTTGTTTTTAAAATCAGGCTCATTGATCTATAATTTATTGACATAAAACATTTTCCTTTGTAGGTGTATAATTCTATAAACTTTGACAAATACATAGTTGAGTGATGATCACCACATTCAACATATAAAAATATTTTCATCATCTCAACTCTTTCCCCCCTAGGCTGTTTTAAGTCAATCTTTTTGCATACTTCTACTCCCAGAAAATCACTAATCTTCTTTCTGTCCCTTTAATTTTGCCTTTTTAAGAATATTGTCTACCTGCACTCACACAGAATATAACTTTTGTGTCTGACTTCTCCCATTTAGAAAAATGCACGTGAGATTGCAGAGTAATGATCTATTGTATTAATAATATTACATTACATGAATGTATCACACATTGTTTATCCATTCACAAGCTGATAGATAAGTGGGTTGTTTCCAGTTTGGGGCAATTACGAATAATGCTGCTGTAGGGCATAAGGGAAATTTTTCTACATTCCCTTCTTTCTACTGAAAGAAATCAAAATGCTTGATCCCCAAATATATTTCTTTGACATATTTTGAGATGGCTTTCCCAGAGCTAACAAACAGAAGTAGCCCTGCAAAGCTGTCTTTTGTGAGGGCAATTTGCATCTGTAGAAAATCTGAAGTGATGCAGCCTTCGCTTGTCAGAATCTAAGATGGATTAACTGAGAATCTGACATCTTTAAAGATCTAAAAGACATTTGCATCTGTTTTCTCTCAGAGACACTACCTGTGAGGTTTCATCTACATAAGGAGACCACCTAGGATAGTCAAGACTCCTCTTCTCTCCCTCCCATAAGCTGTCTTGCTACTATAACCTTATTTACCACCATACCCTGCTTTTGCCCATACTCTGAGCTTATATTCTTTCTATAACCTCAATATGGTATATGAGCTTCTGTACCCCATTGGGGGGTTGGGGTGATCATTCTGTGGTTCTACACCACATTGGGGGGTTAGACAATCATTCTGTGGTTCTCCCTGTGCACATGTTAATAAATTTTGCATACTTTTTCTCCAATTAGTCTTTTGTGGGTTAATTTTCCCACAAACCTTCCAAAGGCAAAGGGAAAGTTTTCCCTTGACCCATATACTGCTACAAACTTTTACATACAGGATTTTGTGTGCACATAGGCTCTCCTTTCTCGGGATTGGGATTAGGAATGATGAGTAACAAATTAAGCATTTGATTAACTTTGTAAGAAACTGCCAGTTTTTCATAGTCCTGTTTCATTTTGCATTCTCAACAAGAGTGTGCAAGAATTCCAGTTGCTCTACCTCCTCACAGCACTTGATACTGTCAGGTTTCTTAAAACACATTCTGTGAAGAAAGGAAGGTATTACATAGTTTAAGCAGGTATTTCCTTAAAAATTAATGATGTTGAGTATTGTGGGGGAGAAGGCGAACTTCCCTTTTGCCTCCGTAAGTTTCACTGAAAGACCAACTCAGAAAAGGCAGATTAATAAGATTATAAATTCATTACCATGCACATGGGAAGAATCACAGAGCAGTTACCCAATATTCCATGGAGTCCAGAAGTTTATATTACTTCATTTTATAAGGGAGAAGGAGATGAGGAATGTAGGTAATTCTGTTGAGGGGCAATAAATGGTTACTAGGGAGAATAGATACTTGGGAGAATGAATGGATGGGAAGGAACAGACTGACTTGTAAATGATTCTCCTTGGAAATTAAGTTAACCTGAGAGACAGGTATTATCTTTAAGACAATCTGGGCCAGGTCTGGTTGTATTCTTGATTTTCTTTCCTGCAATATATTGAGATAATAGGGAAGGGAAGGGAAGGGAAGGGAAGGGAAGGGAAGGGAAGGGAAGGGAAGGCAAGGCAATTGTTCTTCTTGATGGTTCCATCTGGTTTTTATGAAGACAGAGAGAGAGAGCTCCTTCCAAGGCCTATTGATCTCTAAGGGCCTTTAATTTAAAATATGCTTTATACCAAGAAGTCGTATTTTGCGGTGAAATTCTCTGAGCTCCCTCAGTATCTTTCATGTGCTTATTTTCCTTTTGTATATCTTCTTTAGTGAAAAGTCTGTTAAAATCCTTTGCCTATTTGTTATTGGATTGTTAGTTTACTATTATTGAGTTTTGCGGGTTTTTGTGTAATTGGGACAACAGCCCTATAGCAGATATGGATGTTGCAAACATTTTTTCCAATCTATGACTTGTGTTATTGTTTTCTTAATATGTCTCTTGAAACACTTTTTTTAGTTTGATGAGTCTCACTTTATTGATTTTTTCTTTTATGATTCATGCTGTTCCTATTTCATTTAGGAGTTTTTTTAAGCCAAGATAACAAAAATGTTCTCATATATTTTCTTCTAGAAATGTTATAATGTTAAATTTATGTTTAGATCTATGATCCATTTCAAATATTCCTTTGCATATGGTTGTCCAATTAACTAGCACTAATATTGCCATGTAAAATAACATAATGTTGGGAGTGATATCCCATAATATTTACAGGTTTTGCTCACACTCAAGGTGTGAGGATTATACTCAAGGGTTTGGACGATGGGGAGTTTTAATAAAATTCTGCCTTCCACGATACCTTTGCCAAAACTCAGTGATCATATGGGTTTGGATCAACATGAAGATGTCTTTTTAATCTGTGTCTCTATGTTTTTACCAATACCACACCAATTGAAGCTTACCAGAAGCCCTAATATCCCATAGTATATAAGTTTTCCAAATGATCTCTTCTTTTAAAAGAACTTGTTTCAGTTATTTTAGTTCCTTCACTTTTCCATATAAGTTTTAAATCAGTTTGTCACTTTCTACCGGAAACCTGCTGAGATTGTGTAAATCTGTAGATGAATTTGGGGAAAGTTGACATTATAACAATATTGAATCTTCTAATCCATTAGCATAGTATATTTCTTCATTTAGTTAGACCTCACTAACTCTTCTCAGCAATGTTTGATAGTTTTTAAACAACATAAAAATCTTGCAAAAATTTTATTAGATTTAAACCTTAGTGGGGTTTAGTGTTATTATAAATAAAACTTTTTTACTTTCCAATTTTTATTGCTAATATATAAAATGTAAATGATTTTTGTATATTAACATTGTATCCTGCAACTTTGCAAAACTCATTAATTCAAGTAGGTTCGGGTGCATTCTATAAGATTTTCTCTGTATACAATTATATTGTCTGTGAATAGACATGGTTTTACTTCTTCATTAACAATCTATAGAGGCAGCACCCCACTCCTTGGGGGCTCTGAGTCTCCAGCACCCTAGAGTGGTTACAACCCCCAGTGCCACAGTTGACATGGTGTCGTGGCCCCCAGGGATTCAGAGACTCTGCTGACTCACCTGGCCACACTTTCTAGGGCTGAGCAGACGCTATGCCTCAAGTCCCAGGAAATCAGAGGCTTGGCTGAGCTGTGCTACCTTGCGCTCCAGGCCAAAGGGCCACAATGCCTCACTTACCTGGAAGTGGACTGACCCCCAACAGTCCAAGCTGCTGCAGCACCCCACCTCTCCAGGAGTGGAGTTGTTGTTGTGCTGCTCCCCTACCCTTAGGTCCAAAGCCACAATGGCATCCTGCCATCTCTGGGTCCTTGCTACTGCTGCACCCAGACTCACAGAGCCTGGGCTATTTTCATATCTCACGATCCCAGGGCCCAGAGCCACCAGTGCATGGTACCATATCCCCTAGAGCCCAAGTTGCCATAGTGACCTGCTGCTTCCAGGTCCTCGGTTGCAGCCATGCCCTGCTCCTTGGAACCCAAGCCTCCAGAGCACACCGTACCAAAACCTATAGGATGCAGCCAAAGCAGTTCAAAAAGGGAAGTTGATAGCAATAAATGTTTACACTAAAAAAGAAGAAAGATCCCAAATATGTATATACTATATTTATATATAAATGTGTAAATATTTATATATATTATATATAATATAAATAATATTACACCTCAAGGAACTAGAAAAAGGAGAATGAACTGAATCTGAAATTATTTTTTAAAATGAAATGATAAAAATCAGAACAGAAATAAATCAAATAGAAGAGACAAGAACCATAGAAAGAATCAATAAAACTAAGAGTTGGTGTTTTGAAAAAATAAATAAAATTGACAAACTCTTAGCTAGTCTAAGAAAAAAGAGAGAAGATTCATAAATAAAATCAAAAATAAAAGTGAAGAAATTACAACAGACATCTCAGAAATAAAACTGATCATAAGGGACTGTTATGAACAATCACATTCCAAAACATTAGATATCTTAGAGGAAATGAATAAAGTTCTAGAAAAGTACAATCTACCAAGATTGAGTCAGGAACTAATAGAAAGCTTGAACAGACTGATAACAAATAAATAGAATAGAGAAGTTATCAAAAACCTCAACAAAGAAAATGATGGCTTCACTGCTGAATTCTAGCAAACATTCAAAGACGAATTAATATCAATACTTCTTAAACTCTTCCAAACTATTGAGCTAGAAGTAATACTTCCGAACACATTTTGTGAGTCCAGCATCCCTTAATACCTTAGCCACACAAAAGCATCACAAGAAAACTAAAGACAAATATCTCTGATGAACATTGATGTAAAAATCCTCAATAAAATATTATCAAACAAAATCCAACAACACATGGAAAAGATTATACATCATGACCAAAAATATTTACCGATGGCATAAAAGACTGGTTTTTAACATATGTGATACATCAATTGGTGTGATATATCACATAAACAAAATTAAAGATAGAAACCACATGATCACCCCAACTGATGCAGAAAAAGCATTTAACAAAGTCTATATTTTTTTTTTATAAAACATCTCAACAGTTTAGGTAGAGAAGGAAAGAAAATTTCTCAACATAATAAAGCCCATTTATGAAAAACCCACTATTAACATCATAACAAAGATGGAACAACTGAAAGTTCTTCCATTAGGATACAATACAGGGCAAGAATGCTCATTCTCACCGCTTCTATGCACTGTAGTATGGAAGTCTAGGAAGAGCAATCGAAAAATAAAAAACAATAAAAGGTATCTATGTTGAAAAGGAAGAAGTAAAATTATCTCTATTTGCAGATGACATTATCCTGTATGTAAAAAAATCCCAAAGATTCCAAAGAAAACCTATTAGAACAAATAAATAAATTCAGTAAAGTTGCATGATACAAAATCAACATAGAAAAATCAGCAGCATTTTTGCACAAATAACAACCTAACTGAAGAAGAAATTCATTCTTTTTGTTATTTTCAGAACTCTTTATTTCATCTCTAGAGCCATGATTCTGCCTAATATGTTTCTTTCTTCCACCTGAAGATTTTTGTCTAATGTTTCTTATAGTGCAGATCTTTTGACAAGAAGTTGCTTCAGATTTTTATGATAAAGTTTTTATTTACTTTTATTTTACAAATATATAATTCCTGGTATAGAATTCTAGGCTGATTTTTTTCAGCTCATTTATATAGGTCACTTTATTGTCTTCTGGCTTACAAAGATTCTGATGGGAATTTTACTGTAATTTTTACCTTTATTCTTTTATATGTAATGTTTCTCTTGTTTTTGGATATCGTCATGAATTTCTCTGTAGCTTTGGTTATCAGCAACTAGAAAATGGTATGTCAAATTACATGTGTGTCCACTGATTTGGGGAACAATGAAGTCTCACTCTGTCACCCAGGCTGGAGTGCAGGGGCATGATCATGGCTCACTGCAGCCTTGAACTCCTGGGCTCAAGTGATCCTCCTGCCTCAGCCTCCCAGGTAGCTGGTATTACAGCTATGAGCCACCACGCCCAGCTAATTTTTTTTAGTTTTTGTGCAAACAAGGTCTTGCTGTGTCGACCATGCTGGTCTCAAACTCCTGGCCTCAAGCCATCCTCCATCCAGTCTTGGCCTTCCAAAGTGCTGAGATTACAGTCATGAGCCATCATGCGTAGCCCATATGTAGCATTTTGATTTTATTCTGTTGTTTTGTGTTCAGTTTGGGGATCTCTGATCTTGGCTCTATGATTTGATATTTTTCATGATCTTTGGAAAATTCTCATCTTTTATCTCTTCAAATACTTATTCTTCTTTTTTCTCTCTCTTCTGAGATTCTAGGCACTTATATGTTAGATAGTTTGCTTTTGGCTCAAATCTCTTGGATGCTCTGTTAGGTTTTTTCTCTTTCTGTAATTTGAATAATTTCTATTGAACTATTTTTAGGTTCACTAATTCTTTCTCAGTGGTGTCAAATCTGCTAATCAACCTTTTGAAAGAATTCTTACTTGTGTTTTTATTTTCTAGCCTCTCCATTTGTCTCTTTATTATATATCTCTTTGCTAAAACTCCTTGTCTGTTCATAAATATTGCCTGTGTTTTCTTCTACATCGATCTTTTAAGATATTAATCATTGTCTTGTAGTTTAAAGATTAAACTATAAAATTAAGTTAAACTTAAAAGATTAAGATTAAATCCCTGTCTTACCGTTACCAAATGTAAGACACTCTGAGTCTGGTTCTTTGGATTGTTATTTATTTTGAAAATGGATTGTTTTTCTTGCTTTTTATGAGTGTATATCTCATGATTCTTAATGAATCTTAGGCATTTCAAACAGAACAGTAAAGACTGGGTGAATAATATTCATGCCTGAAAATAGGATTCCCTGTTCCTCTATCAGTACATTGGAGAAAAGAATTGAATCAATGTAGTCAGGAGTTGAGTTGTGTTTGAGTTTTGTTGTTGCTATGATTATCTTTTGTATTAGTCAGGGTTCTCTAGAGAAACAAAACCTATAGATAGATAGATAAGAGGAGATTTATCATGGGAAGTGGCTCATGTGATTATGGGAAGCAGACAGTCCCATGATACGCCATCTGCTACATGGAGAACAAAGAAAGCCAGTGGTATCTGGCCTGGGGTGCTGAAGAGTTTTTGTCAGTGTCCCACTGCTTAACCCCCAGCATTTAGCATTCCCTACATGCCTGGGTAACATGGGGACTCTCTCTTCACACTCTTCCTTTACCCCAGTGGCAGGCTTGTTTTTGATTGTCTCTGACGCTTCCTGTGCTTGGGGTAGGGACAGGTTAGTTCTCTGTTGTCCTGGTCCAGACCCTCTATTACTGGGCCTCTGAACTGGAGATTTCTCAGCACTCCTGCCGCTCACCATGAAAACTAAACTTTACTTTGTATCCGTGGTGTGTCTTGTGCAGAAGAGTTTCAGTGTTAGGAAATCTCTAATACAGGATCATCTACCTAAAACTCTTTCCTGTTATTCCTCCAGAAATAAAGGGTCTTTTTATTTTCTATTTTTTCCTCCAGAAACAATAGGATTGAATTCCTCTCTCCAAGAAACTTAAAAGCTTTCACTACGTATGAGCAAAGGAGTTTAAGAAAATGTGTGGTGTCTCACGCCTACCCTGCGTGGCAGTCAACCCCGAGCCCCGCCCTGCATGCCTACTACTGTGGGAGGCCCTCTTGTCTCCAGCTCTGCCTTCAGCCTTTCTCATGAGCAGCTAAATGAGGTCCATGAAAGAGCACTCAACAAATAACCCGTCTGTGTCAGGACTTCCTGGTGGCTCTGTACTGTCACACTAGCCTACACTCAGCCATTCACTGTTCATTACAATTTTAGCAGATTTCTCCTTACCCATTGTATGACAACTAGTATTTCTTCCTCCCATTCCACTACCTCTCTCTTCTTGAAAGTTCCTCTCCTTGAGCTTAGGGCTGCTTGGTAGCCTCCAACATCAGCTTTCTGGTAAATTTAACAAAATGTTTGAGTTCGGAATTTATCTTGCTTTTTCTCATTATCCTAGCAGAAGTGATGCACTTTCTAGCTTTGTGCATCCTCATCGTCCTGATTGTAAGCAGACCTCATCTTTTCTCCTTTATGCTACACCAGGCAGGATTTCACCTAACCCCTCCACAATGTAGGGGAAGCAATCAAGATTATCAGGCAGCTCCACACCACTACACCTATTGGGAAATTTTTAGTGCTAATCTTTCTCTATCAGTCACACTTGACATAGATGATGACTCTATTATTAGGAAAATTCTTTACTTGATTTCCAAAACACAACACCCTTATAGTTTCCCCCCTTTCACTCCTGGCAGTTTCTTCTCTACATATTTTGTTGATTCTTCTTATTATCATTTAATCTCTTAAAATTGGAGCACATAAGGCTTAACTATCCATACCTCTTCTCTACTTTACCCATGCCCAGCAGTGATCTCATTCAGTTTTGTGACTTTCAGTATGAGCCGTACAAGAGAGTCTCAATGTTTGTTATCCAGCCCAGCTCTCTTTCCTGCCACACTGATATATCCAACTTATTACTCGACATCTTCCCTGGGATATTTAATAAGCAGCTCAGGATGATTTTGTCAAAAAAACTAAATTTTTTATCTTCATATCTAAATCTGCATTACACACATTCGTCTCCATCTCATTAGATCACAACCTGCCTTTTGGATTCTGAGTCTAAACACAAAAACTGGGAGTCACCCTTATCTCCTCGCTTTCACCTCACATCACACAACCCTTTGGCAACTCCTGTTGCCTCTACCTGCAAAACAATTCTAATATCCAATAATTCCTCACTGCTTTGATTATTACATCCGAATTACTCTCATCATTTACCTGCCTTATTTTAATCATCTTCTAACCTGTCTCCTGCATTCAACTTTCGTCCTGATCCATTTCATCATGGTATTAAAAGTGAACTTTGAAAATATAGGTGGTATAATCTCACTTCCCTGCCCCAAGTCCTGCAGTGACCCCTATTTAAGACAGAGTGAAAACCAAAGAAATTATAAAGCTATAAAACTCCTGGACCTCTCCCTTTTTCCCCCCTGTATCATCTGTTCCTGCTCCTCCCCTCACTCCCTGAGATAAATAATAAACTCAGTCTACTGCGACAGAAAATTAGTTACAACTATATTTGACTCTTCACTGTTTCTCAGAACTGCTGGGCATTTTCCCACCTCCTGGCCTTTCCACTTGATGCTCCCTCTGATTGAAACTCTCTGCCTCCAAATATCTACATAGTTCATTCCTTCAACTCCTTCAATATTAGCTCAAATACCATCTTTCCAAATCAACATTCCACCCACCTCCAACAAGCTCTTTGTGCTTTTTATGTTGCTTAATTTTCCTTCACAGAATTTATCACATTCTATTATAGTATATAATTTACTTATATACTATTTTTATTATCTGTTTCATTCCATTAAAATAGAAAACAAGAATTTTTGCCCCTTTTTTTTCACTACTGTGTCCCCAGTACTTAGAAGAAGTGTCTGGCAGATAGTAGACAATCACTAAATATTTATCTAATGAATTACTAACTTGGGGTTGATTGTATGAATTAAATTAAGTAACATGGCCAGGTGCGGTGGCTCATGCCTATAATCCTAGCACCCTGGGAGGCTGAGGCAGGAGGATCACTTGAGCTCAGGAGTTCGAAACCAGCCTGTCTCTACTCAAAACAGAAAGAAATTAGCCGGGCAACTAAAAATATAAAAAATTAGCTGGCCATGGTGGCATGCACCTGTAGTCTCAGCCTCTTAGGAAGCTGAGGCAGGAAGATTGCATGAGCCCAGGAGTTTGAGGTTGCTATAAGCTAAGCTGATGCACTCTAGCCCAGGCAACAGAGCAAGACTCTGTCTCAAAAAAAAAAAAAGAAAAGAAAAAAAAGAAATTAAGTCATATATGTAAAATACCTGACATCTTACAAGATCTCAGTAAATACCTTTTGTGTGTACAACAATAATAGGCATATATTATAAATTTATAATGATGAACTAGTGTATATTTTAAGGTTTTAAGTTTTAAATTCTCTATTCCAAGTGGAAACAATAAGTACATAATTTAAAATGATCTCCCCATAAATGAGAAGTTCAAGGTAGTAGGAAAAAATGCACATTTTAACATTTTTGTGTGTTTTTAAAAACGATGAATAGAGTTTTCCTCTAAAGACACAAAATAATTTGTTAAAAGTAGTTGTCTATGAAGGAGACCCTAGGGCACCAATGAAGATAAGAGACCTATTTTTTACTGAGCATACTTTGTACCTGTTGATTTTTTTTATCATATGCATTTATAATCTATAAAAGTAAATAAAGTCCAGTAATTCCACCTATAGATGTATTAGTCTGAGTTCTTCAGAGAAACAGAGCCTTATGTATATAGAAAGAGATTTGTTTTAAGGAATTGGAGGCTATTAAGTCCAAATCTGCAGTGTGGACCGGCAGGCTGGATACCAAGGGGAGATGATGGTGTAGATGGAGTCTGGAGACAGCACAATGGAGAATTTCCTCTCGCAGGGGAGGCTGATCTTTTGTCCTGTTTAGATCTTTGACTGACTGCATGAGGCCCACCCACCTTATGAAGGGCAATCTGCTTACTCAAATTGCACAAACTTAAATTTTAATCTCCCCCCAAAACACTCCCCAGATTGACTCATAAAATTAACACAATAGGTATTTACCCAAGACAAATGAATATATGCACTCAAAAAAGATCTGTACAATAATGTTCATAGCATTTTATCCAGAATAGACAAACCTAGAAAACTTCCCTTTGTCCATCAATAAGAGAATGGATTAAAAAAAACACTGCGATATATTTATCATCCATAGAAAAGACCAAACTACTGATATATACCAACACACAAATATCCCAAATATTAAGCTGAAAGAAAGAAGTCTTTCATAAGAGAGCACATAAGGTATAATTCCATTTATATATCTAGAACAAACAAACTTAATCTATAGCAGAAAAAAAAATCAGATCAGTGGTTGCATCTGAGGACAGGTGTGTAGATATTAATGAGGAAGAGGCATGAAGAAACTTTCCAAGGTTATGGAAATGTCCCATATCTTGAAAGGGATTTGGTTTTCAGAGTTCTATGCAGTTGTCATACCCATTAAATGTTATACTAAAAATGTGTGTATTTCATTACATAACAATTTTATCTGAAAAACTACAAATAAATATTGAAGACTAGTTAATGACATGCATGCTCTAGTTATTTAGAGGTGCCTAAATGTTTCAGCATGCATATGATTAAATATGGTTTAATACTTGCTTACAGTACACAACCTACTTTAAAATGCACACATTAATTTAGATGGATTTGTGGATAAACAATGGGACAGATAGATGAATAGTTATGTGAGAAAGCAAATATAGTAAAGTTAATTATGGACTCTATGTGGTAGCTATATGGGTATTCATTGAACACTTCTATTGTACATTTCTCGGGGTTTGAAATTTTTTTGAGACAAGGTCTCACTATGTTGCACAGGCTGGTCTCAAAATCCTGATGCAATACATTTCATGTACCTCTTTCAGTTCGATTTCTTACTATACGGCAGCTGCAAACCACAGTGAGGACTTCCGTACTGCTTGTGTGGAAATCCAGGTGATTATCGTCTTCAACTGGGCGTGAAAGGGAGAATCTTAAGAAGGGTTCAAGAGACTCTCATCTTCCTGCCTAAAATGTATTGCTGTTGCTGCTTTTGCTAACTATTAGAGCTCTAGACCTGGAGCCATGACACCTTGTATTGAAATGTTGATTTTTTAAAAAGCATCATTTGTAGCACTAGATTACTAGAGCTCTCCAGCAGAACTCTGAGTTCTTCGGGTAGAAAGTCAACACTTTAGTCCGATCCCTGGGAACAAAATGAAGGACTGACTCAAACCACAAGTGCGATTGCAATTTGTACAAACTGGTCAGTGATTTGTGCAAAGTAAGGCTTGGGAAAAAGAAATCGTCAAATTTCTTCTAAATCTCCAATGGCAATTTCAGATATGAAATGAAAACGTTACCTATATCACAATGACTTCCATTATATCAATAACTCTGCACTAATTGTGATCAACGTGACCATAGAGTCTCCCTACTGTCATCAAACAAGGACTCAATTATCTCTTGCAAGTTTTAAGCCTTCTGGATCCTCTTCCCACTTATACTTCTCTGTTATTCCACTTCCAGTGTTCTCAGTGTAATATACACACAGTAATGCACTCACTTAGCCCAGTAATACTGAAAAAAGTATTTTCTAGTAATAATACATCCATGTCTTTTCATTCACATAGCACCTTACCATTTCAATGAGCACTAAGATCTGATAAGGTGATGCTGCCTATTGCACCTGTTCTCAAATTGTTGTTCAGTATAGCTGTGTGAAAATCACCTACGTTACTTATTCCAAAAGCAGGTTTATGGGACCTACTCTACAACTACGCAAACAGGATTCGGTGAGATGGGACTCAGAATCATCTATCTGTTCGTCAATCTATCTATCAATCTATCTATTTCTCTATAGACATATTGATATACTTATATCTGTATGTATATCACTTTTTAAGTGATCTTCTCAAAAAGTTTAAAAATTACAGTATTCTTACTGATTTTATCCACTCTTGGCATGAGAATCTTGTTGACAGTTGTCACCTGAGATCCAGCTGGCTGAGCTATTGATCCACAACAATACATGAGGAACATCTGAACTTTGGAATTGAAAGGAGACCAAAGGATTAATTAAAAATACCGCAATATCCGCAATAGGACGGCTTTATCAGAGCACGTGTGTATGGAAATGAGAAGGGCACAGGAATGAAATCTGAGGTAGAGTAATATCTAACATGATTCTGGTTGTCGTGCCTAATTCCTTCGTTCTAGAAATTAGTAACAATCCTTACCAAATGAGGCTAAGGATATATCTTTGTCTGGTCAGGGTCTTTTTTTTCCCTTTCTTTGTCATCCTTGGTCACTCTTTATCATCTTTGATTTTCAGTGGAATAGTGGCTTTATTATAACAGCTATGAAACTCCAGTGTCAGGAGACCATTCTCTATAGATCTCTCATGTTTCTGCATGTTTTGCAACAGAGGCACTGACTGCTTTTATTCCGAGCTATATTTTCAAGCAAGCATCCTTGGAAGATAGAAATAGTACCTTCCTCCAGAGAAAACGGCAGGTTTACTTAGTCCCAATGTAAAGGATTCGGGTTTTCCAAGTTCAGGGTTTCTCTCCTGTAATACTTCCCATCACAAGTGCAAGTGTCACCTGGCCCTCTTCACATCACCTTGTGAGAATTGAGGATTGAGGTTCCTGTGCCAGAACAGACTGGTTCTGTGGCTATGGCTAGTGCTGTAAGTAATTAACTGCCCTTTGTCTCTAGCCCAGCCACGTTTCTGGCAGCATCCACGAATTTGTGGCAGGGTAACTTATTAGCTTGAAAGTAGGGTAAATCTCAGATGCTTCAGTTTCTTCAGCTTTTTGAGAGGCAATTGCATAACATTTTCAATTTCTCTCTACTTTCTAAAAGTTCAGACTAAGCAATAAGCCCTTGACAACTTTATTTGTATACGTTTAGTTATCTCTGTTGGTAATTTATAAAATTTCAGGAGGCTCTTTCTGCTTCAAAGAAACATTCTGAAAATCTCTTCTACAGGTCATTTATAATATCCAAACATTCCATCTCTCCTTTAACCAGGTCTATGCTGTCATACATAGTCTCACCTAAGATTTCTCATATATGTTTTCTGGAAGGAAGGTTGGTGTTTTATCCCAATTTGGCCTCTGCATCTGCATGTGCAGCACCTTCCAGGTTGAAGCTGAACTGAAACATGTTCTCCAATTGATTTTATGAGTGACTTTCTCGATGACTAGTAAATCTGATCATAGCTGTCTATGCAATTGAAGAGGAAAGAGGCTAGCAATTCCTTACCAATTTTATTGCTATAGTTATATATAGACTTCGAAAAACATTTACTTCTTGTTTTATGTAAACAGAGTATCATAGACATAAATAATTTTAAAGTTGAAAAAAATCTTAGAAGTCATCTACATGCAACCTCCCATATAAAGCAGGTATGTGCTCTACACAACTATAAGCAGCCATTGCTTAATAATCTACAGTGATGGGAGCTAATGGAATTCACACTAAAGTGCTTATCATGATTGAGTTGAAATAATATTTAGCACTGTCTGCTTATACTAAGCATGAATCAATTGTCATAATCATCTCTACCTGTTAGTCCTAGGCCCACCCTCTGGGGCCACCATTAGATTAATCTATTCCTTATCAGAAATCAAACTAAACTAAACTTAGCAAATCACAACAATTATTTTTTAAATGGCATGGCTTCAGAATCTTTGAGTATCTAGCAAAATCCATACCAAAATGGACATCATATATGCTCAGCCCACAGTAGCCTGGTAGCAAAATCTAATACTGCATTAGCCTTTTTGTGCAGATGTATCATAGTGTTGACTTTTATTATGTTCACAGTTAACTAGAAACATTAGATCTTTTTCACATGAATTTCTAACAGCCAAGTTCATCACATTTTAAATTCATGCATTGATTTTTTTTCTTTTATCTAAATGTCTTGTGCTAAATTAGTTTGGTGGGTTTTAATCCATTTTTACATTCTCTTTTTGAATG
Source organism: Cheirogaleus medius (assembly GCA_008086735.1). Taxonomy (NCBI): domain Eukaryota; kingdom Metazoa; phylum Chordata; class Mammalia; order Primates; family Cheirogaleidae; genus Cheirogaleus; species Cheirogaleus medius. The sequence goes on from VBSM01000500.1 coordinate 4,205,460, forward strand.
TTATTTCTGTAATCACAACTATTGGTACCTTTTCTAAGTTTTCTCATTTAAGAATCTGAAACAAATGCTTTTTAAACCTTTGCCCAAGTTATTGATTAAAACATCAGATAGAGCAGAGCCAGTAAAAAAAAAAAAACTCTTTGATCTTCAACTTTAAACTTTTCTCATGGTTAACATGATTCTAAAGCTCTATATTTTTTTTGTGTGGTTATTTAAAAGACTTCAAATTTTGTCTTACCTTTGTCAGCTAGGATTCCTTTATTTATCTTACTCATAATGTTACAATGATAACTTAATAAATAGCTTACTGAAATTTGAAAAAACTACTTGATTAAACTTTTACTATAAAATTTATAAATATTTATTATAAAAAAATTTAAAACACAGGCCAGGCATGGTGGCTCATGCCAATAGTCCCAGCATTTTGGAAGGCCAAGACGGGAGGATTGCTTGAGGCCAGGAATTCAAGATCAGCCTGAGCAAGGTAGCAAGATCCTGTCTCTATCAAAAAATTTTAAAAATTAGCTAGGCATGGTGGTATGCACCTGTAGTCCTAGCTACATGGAAGGCTAAGTCAGGAGAATTGCTTGAGACCAGGAGTTGGAGGTTACAGTAAGCTGTGATCACACCACTGCACTCCAGTCTGGGTGACAGAGAGAGACACTGTCTGTAACAAAGAAAAAGAAAAAAAAAAAAGAATGAATTAATTAATTAGATATAGGTAAAGGATTTGAAAGTTTGTTTGTCTGAGGTGACAGTCTTGGACAAACATTATTTCTGGGGAAGAAGGAGGTATGTAGAAAAGTGGAGACATCTTTCTAAACTGTAGTAGTGAAAGCAAAGAAGGAATTAAGAGAAAAAAGTAATGTTTTTCAAGAAATGAAAGAAAACAACAAGACACATAAATGCTTTCCTCTCATCATCAACACCAACATAAAAGTTATCCATTAAAAAAGTAGCTTCATTAAACTAACAGAAAAATAATGTGCTTTTGAAATGAGAACACTTTATAAAATGGATAGAATAAAATTAGCCTATTTTCATATAAAGTTACTATATAAGATAAAAACAGAAAATAATAAACAGTATATCTGATGACAATCCCCCCAAAAAAGCCTTAAAGCAGAAAAAGCTATAAAACAACACTTGAATTGAATAAAATATCCTTTAAAAATGCACTTCAAAGATAATGTTTCCAAAATAAATTCAAAATTTAAGAACAAAAACAGATAAAACAGCAGGAAAGGAATTGAGTTGACTGCAATAAGCAAAGAAATTAAAGAACAAGACATACATGAGGATTAAGGTAAAAGATAAGTAAGAATGGGTTTAAGTGAAAATTTAATAGGGATAGATTAACAAACAAATTAAAAAACAAAACAAAAGCAAAAAGACAAAAAGAGTCAGAAAGAAAGGGATTAAAATGGAGTGCAGGCAAAGGCGATCTAACATAAAAGTACCTGAAGTCCCTGAAGAAGATTATGAAACAATGTAACAGAACCTGTATGCAAACGGTAACCCAGAGGGTTCTACTTTGGGTGACAATGACATAAACTCGGCCCAGTCTAACATTCCCCAAGGACTAGAATCCTGGAGAAAATACAGAAGACAATTGTTTTCCAACAATGGAGCTCAGGTTCTAAAGCCCTGTGACCTATGAGAGAAGGAAAACCAACAAGGGGAGCCTTCTGATTACCCTAATATTGGGGTGTTCCCAGCAGAGTCCTGTGGTCTAAACTCAGCTGAGGAGGCAGAGTTTAGAATTTGCCTAATTCCTTTTCTGACCACCTGTGATGAAAACACACACAAGACCCTAAGAAGACCTGGCTTAAAAGCATTCGATGGTGATCATAAGAGCAAAACTAAGATATCAACTGTTTCATAAGGTGAGGGAGACGATTTTTTAGTTTGAGTTCAGGAAAATTAACTGACTATTAGAATAAAACACCAATACTCTCAGAAGAACACAACAGAATTCCTAATTAGTACATTGTATTATCTACAATGTCCACCTACCGATGAAAAATTATGAAACATGCAAAAAAATAAAAATAAAAAAGGAAGTGTGACCCATACACAAGAAAGAAGGGCAGTCAATTAAAACACTCTGAACAGAAGCTGCTATTGGAGATAGCAAACAAAGACTTCAAAGCTTCTATTATAAATATGTTCAAAGAATAAAAATAAAAATGTTCAAAGAATTAGAAAAAAATGATAAAAGTGAATAAACAAATAAGGAATGTCAACAGACAAATACAAACTTTCAACAAAGTGCAAATTGGATAACCAAAAAATCCAATAATAGAAAGTTAAAACTCACTAGATGAAGAAAAACAGTTAACTGGTGGATTTAGACTACTTGATTCTCAGACATACTAAAGCAAGAATAATAGAGTGAGGTTTAGCCTAAGGAAAAATGTTTATTTAATAGATAATGAATCAGAAAAGTAGATCTACACATTTATGAGCAATTAATTTTTAATAAAGACACAAAGGAAATTCCATGAGAGAAAGGATTAAAGTTTCAACCAGTAGTGCTTGGACAAATGGCTATCCATCTGTAAAAGTACACCAACTTAACTTCACATTGTACACAAAATTAATTCAAAATAAAGCATAGACCTAGTGTAAAAATTTTAAACTATAAGAATTTTAGAAGGTAACATATGAGACAATCTTTGTGGCCTTGGATTAGTTAGAACTCAGATTCCTTAGACGCAACCTAGAAAGCAAGAAGGATAAAATAAAAAATAGATAAAGGAGATTTTATCAGATTTTAAAATGCCTGCTTTTCCAAAGATACTTCTAGTAAAATTAATAGGTTGTTACAGATAGGGAGAAAAACATTCACAATAAATACATTTGATAAAGAGGTTGTATTCAGAAGATATAAAAAAATTTGCAGATCAATAATATGGAGACAAGCAGCCCCCCAAAAATTGGCAACAGATTTGAACAGAAAATTTGTACAAGAAGCTGTATGAGTAGCCAATAATCACGTGAAAAGGTGTTCAGCATCATTAGTCATCAAGGAAATCCAAGTTAAAATAGCAATTACGTACCATTACACATCCAGTATGATGGTTAATATAAAAAACAAACAAAAATCTGTAAATGCAAAGTGTTGGTGATGAGATGGAGCACATAGAACAATCATACACTCTTGTTGGTGATACAAAATGGTTCAAGAACTTTGCAAAATAGTTTAGCAGTGTCTCATAAAATTAAATGTACACTTGCCACATGATCCAGCAATTCCACTCTTATTTGTCCAAGAAAAACAAAAATATATGTTCACACAAAGACTTTACCTACACATGTTCTTAGAAGGCTTATTCCTAATAGCTAAAATGTGAAACTACACAAATGTCTATCAATGGGTAAATTCTTAAATTGTGGTATATACATAGAATGGAATGGAATATTACTTGTCAACAAAAAGGATTAGACTACTGACACATACAAAAGTATGGACAGGTTCTAAAATCATGCTGAGAAAGAGAAGCAAGACCAAACATAAGCTAGACACAAAATAGTTCATATTGTATGATTTAATTTATATGAAATTCTAGAAAAGTCAAATCTAATCCATAGTAATAGAAATCAAATCAGTGATCGCTTGGGGCTAGGGAATGGGGTAGTGGGATGGTTGTGGGAAAGATATTGACTCAAAGGAAGTAGAAGGGAACTTCCCTGATTGTGGTGGTGGTTACACGGGTTATAAATTTATCAAAAGTTAACAAACTCTGCATTTTAAATGGTTGAATCTTAATGTATGTAAATTACTCCTCAGAAAAACTGAGTTAGGAAAAAAAAACTGTAACCAAAGAAAATTTTCTTTAAGTCAATGACTTGCATCTACATATTAAAAGGGTTCACTGGGTCCCTGGAATAATTGACTTGAAATGTTCTGAACTTCATGACATACCCTAGTAAAGTTATTATAATTTAAAGACAAAGAAAAAAATTCTCAGGATTTACACACCAAAAGACCAAAGTGAGAAAATAATATTGGGATCAGACCTCTCAAAATCAATATACAAAACAAAGCAACATTTTTAAGAAACTCACGGAAAGAGTGATGCAAGGATGTTTAAACCAACTAAGCTTCTATTCAAATGTCAAGGCCACTGAAGGAGCTCAGGAAATTTTACCCCGAAATATGACTCCTTGGTATAAAGAGTATTTTGATTTAAAGGCTCTTAGAGATCAACAGTCCTTGGAAGGGGCTTTCCCTCTTTCTTCATTAAAAAAAACAGACCCATTAAAAAGAATAATCAGCTTCCCTTCCCGTCCTTGTTATCTCAATATATTATAGGAAAGAAGATCAAAAAATGCAACCAGAACTGGCCCAAATAATTTTAAATATAATACCTGTCTCTCAGGTTAATTTAATTTGCAAAGAGAATCATTTACAAGTCAGTTTCCCCACCCCCAATCCATTCATTCTCCCTAGGACCTATTTACCCTCGCTAGTAACTATTTATTGCCCCTTTATAGAATTATCTATACTCCTCATCTCCCTCTCCCTTGTTAAAGGAGGGTATATAAATTTTTGGATCCAATTGGGATATTGGATAATCTGTGATTCTCCCCCTGCACACAGTAAATAAACCTCTTTCTCTTATTAATCTGCCTTATTATGAGTTGATCTTTCAGCAAACCTTTCAGGGGCAAAGAGGAAGTTTCCCCTTACCCCCACACTATGGAAATTGAGTTCATATCTGAGAGGACTCAGGCTGTGCACATGAGTCTTTCTAGAGAAAACCACCAGAGAATGATTTTTATCCAACCAAAAGGTAGTGTGAAATTTTGCGTGAAAGGACTGATAGTGAATTTTTAATATAATTATAGACGTAACAGGAAAACAAGGATGTTGAAAAGAATGAAAGGACAGCATATAAATATGATTTCACAAAGTATAAAGAATTCAACTTTAAAAATGGAAAAAAGGAATGAAAATGGGAAAAATAACTTCCTTGATTGTTGGAGTAGAAATCAAGAGATAATCATTTTAAACTGACAAACCAAATACAGTCATGTACCACATAATGATATTTCATTCATTTATCAGCTACATTGATCTATGACAGTGGTCCCATAAGATTATAATACCATACTGCTACTCTACCCTTCTTTTCTTAGATATATTTAGATACACAAAAATACCACTGTGTTACATTTGCTTACCATGTTCAGTACAGTAATGTTACAGCCTTACCAGGTTCATTGCCCGCTGCTCAAGAGGAAGCCAATACACTGAGACAACAGGGGTTACGGCAGAGAAAGAGTTTAATATCACCGGCACCGTGCAAGGAGACAGGAGGCAGTTCTCAAATCTATTTCCCCGAGAATTTAGGAGAAAGAGTTTTTAAAGATAACTTAGCGGGCAAAAGGCTAGGCAAGTGGGTCTGCTAAGTGGCTGGGTTGGGGGTGGAACCATAGGGGTGTAGAAATTATCTTCTTTGCTGAATCAGTTAGTGGATGGAGGTCAAAAGACCAGTTAAATCATTTCCTTGGTATGAGCCACTGGTCTGTGTGGGTCAACCATTCCGCCAAAATGCAGGGCCTGGAAGATAGCTCAAAAACTAGTCTTAGGTTTCACAAGGTTGATGTTATCTATGGGAGCAATGAAGAAAGCTAAGAATCTTTATGATCATCAGCTATGTGACTCCTGAGTAGTGAGCAATTATAGAAAAGCAAGCTAGAGAACAATGGCTGGTTATATATATATATATATATTTCCCCTACCACAGTTCCTATCTTTTGGCCCTTTGTTAATTTCATAAAGGGTAGTTTCAGTAGCATGCTACAAAGGGTTGTAGCCTAGGAACAGCAGGCTATACCGGATAGCCTATGTGTGTGGTAGATGACACCATCTAAGTTTGTGTAAGTACACTCTATGATGTTAGCACAACAACAAAATCACCTAGTGACGTGTTTCTCAGAATGTATTCCTGTTGTTAAACCATACATAACTGTAATAAATGTAAGAAAAAGGATGATTAAGGGTGCTATAAAAGGTAAAAAAAACATAACCTCTAAAACAAATAAAATACTTTCAATATACTAAAAGAAACTTTTTCTCAAAAAGAGCAGAGAAATTTATATAAAAATAACACTCATATTTTAGCTTCCAAGAAACAATGTTAACTAGAATTCTTCCCGATGTCTCCCTCTCTTTCCTCTCTCTCTCTCTCTCTCTTTCTCATTCACTCCCCTTACTCTCTCCATGTATATGATTAGCACAAACTTGGATTATTAGATTGCATTTTCATTTAACATTTCATCATAAGCATTGTCTATGCCACCATTTGGTTGGCTAAATGTTCACTAAAAACATGACTTTTAATAGATTCTTATATATTCCATGTAATGGATGAATTGATATATTTGTTCCAAAACCTTGCTGGCTCATTTAGTTTCATAATCAAGCATGCATCCATTTATTCTTTCATTTATCATGCCTTGATAAGATGTCTATTGCAAATGATGCATCTGTGAGCAGGATAGAATTATTCTCTGCCCTCCTAGGAGGGCAGTTAAACAAATGATTACATGTGTGATTAATATTAAATAATGTGGAAGTCGAGAGAGATATGGGAGTGCGCTTTTTAAGGGAATTTGTCTCATTCTTGAGATAAAGTCTAGGCCTAGTCTAGGCATCCCCATAGAAAATATTTAAGTTTAAACAATGTGAAGTGGGCCCAGGAACAGAAGATGAGAACCATTCAATTATACTTTCTGAAGGTCTCCATTTTTTTAATCACTTCTCACTTCTAAAGGTACCATTTTTCTTTTACTTTTTCTATCTCATAAATGGGAATATATGTATATTCACTTTTTAATTCTATAATTTTTTTAAGTTTAAATAAAACAAGTTGGACTTGTTTTTTTCTCTAATTATCAATGGCAAAGCTGGCCATGGTGTTTATCTAACTATTCCTGTTCCCTCTTCTGTGGTCCCTTCTTTTTCACTTTTATTGTTGTGAACTGGAACTGTAGATTCAGATTTTATGAATAAATAATGTATTTTTTATCGTATATCTTCAATTTGCCATATTTTATAAACATTTTAATAACTATGAACTCTGATGTTATGCCCTCCTACACATTCACCTCTTAGCCAAATGAGAGGTCAGGAATGGATGTGACCCAGTAATTTGTGTTCTTATATAAGGACTCACACTGTGACCCTCAGGAAACATGACATTCCACAGAAACTCCATCACAATGGCCAAATCCAGATGCCAAAGAGCAAAAGTTCTAATAGTGGAATTTAAGGCAACAGAAGAGATTGGAGGAGCATTTGGGAACACAAAGAGATTTTCAAGTGCTCTGAAATCAGGGCATCGCGTAGCTGCCGGCTCTGCCTCCTGCTGTGGGTGGCTCTTGAGTGGCTGGTTTTACTTCCACCCCTGCGTTAAAATTCTGGGCACCATTAAGGCTAGTATTTCTCCAAGGAGCTCTTCTTGCCTAACCTGGGTAACTAAAGGGCACTTTTATATTTAGTTTGATTTTTATCTTCTCCTCTGTGGTCCTCTACCCTGCAAATCATTTGGAAGATGTTTAAGGGCGGTGCTATGGGGAAAGTAACATGTTCAAATACAGTTGTTTCTCCGTATCCAGAGGGAATTTGCTCCAGAACCTTTTGCAGATACCAAAATCCAGGGATGCTCAAGTCCCTGATATAAAAACGACGTAGTATTCGCAACCTGCACATATCCTCTGTATACTTTAAATCAGTTCCAGGTTACTTATAATACCTAATGGAATGTAAATACTATGGAAGTAGTTGTTATACTGCATTGGTTTTTTATTTGTATTATTTTTATTGCTGTACTCTTTTTTATTGCTTTCTGTTTTTCAAATATTTTTAATCCATGGTTGGTTGACTCTGAGGATGCAGAACCCACAGACACATAGGGCCAACTGTAATTCCTTTTTCATTTATGTTACTTTATTGAAATCTTTTATGAACTTTGGCATTTTTTTCCTGTCTTTGTCTAAAAGAGTGCTAAAAATACTTAAAATTTCAGACAAGACATTTATGAAGACTTAAAAAAGTCAACAGAAAAGAAGCCAAACTCTGTAAAATAATTTAAAGAGGTTCATTCTGAGCCAGATTTGAGGACCATGGCCCAGAGCCATGCCCAAGAAGCCTTGAGCAAGTGGACTTGCTGTGTCTGGGTTACAGTTTGGTTTACACATTTTAGGGAGGCAGGAATTACAGGTAAAGTTATAAATCAAGACATGGAAGGCATACATTGGTTTGGCCCCAAAACGGGGCCTTACAAGTCATAGGTGGATTTAGGGAATTTAGTTGACAATTGGCTAAAAGAATTAGGCTTTGTCTAAAAGACCAGGAGTCAGAGGAAAGGAGTTAGGATAAGGGTCTTCTATCTTTCATGTGATGCTATGCCAGAATCAGGTTGGGAAGTAAATCACATTATATTGGATTAACAAAACCTGTTTAGTGAGATTTTATCATTTGTAGGCATGACTTACCAGGCTCCCTTAGAAAGGAACTTGGGCAAAAGAAAAAGATCAGAGTTTAGTTCTCAGAAAAATAAGAAAAATACAACTAGAGAAAGCATGCTTTTGTGGGGAGAAAGGAAAACTTCTCCTTTGCCCCTGGAAGGTTCGCTGAATGATCAACTCTCAACAAGGCTGATTAATAAGAGAAAGAGATTACAAATTTGTTTACCCTGTGCATAGGGAGAATCACAGAGTGGTTACCCAATATCCCAAAGGAGTCCAGAAGTTTATATTCCCTCATTTTAGAGGGGAGGAGGAGATGAGGAATGTGGGTAATTCTACTGAGAGGCACTGAATGGTTTCTAGGGAGGATGAGTAGATACTTGGGAGAATGAATGTATGGGGGGAAACAGATTGACTTGAAAATGATGCTCTTTGGAAATTAAGTCAACCTGAGAGACAGGTATTATCTTCCAAAAATGGGTTGGGCCAAGTCTGGTTGCATTCTTGATCTTCTTTCCTGTAATATATTGAGATAACAGAGAGGGGAAGGAAAGTCATTTATTCTTTTTGATGGGTCTGATTTTTATGCATATATAGGGAAAGCCCATTCCAATGCCTGGTATTCTCAAAGGGCCTTTAATTCAAAATACTCTTGATACCAAGGAGTCATATTTTGGGGTGAAATTTCCTGAGCTCCTTCACTTTTTTAGAAGATTACCAGTATTCTTCTGGAAACTTCTCTTAGTGACTTGAGGAAGGAGGACAAAAAGCTATAGTTTTAAACTAACTCAGCACCACTCTCCAGCATCTAGAGAGGTTTGTGGAAATGAAACCAACGAGGATTATACCTCTCAGTGAGCATCAGCCAAAAAAGGAAGTTTTGCCAGCGGGGGAGCTGAAAAAATCAAAGTGGACTCTAAGGCTTCGGGAGACCCTTCCAGGGCCCTACCATTTGTTGTGCACTTACTCGAAATCCAATAATTAGGGCTGTATCAGTGCACGCCCTTGTGGCTAATAATCAAAGCATTCTTTGGGAGACAATGATGCTTTCACTACTGCTCAGCTACTGCTGTTTAACTGAACTAAAAATTTAATCTTTAGCAATTTGGGGTCTACCCTTTCTTTTGCTTCCACCTGGGCCCCGTTCTTCGTCTTCCATGTGCAGTGGGAACGAATGGTTATCGTCCTATTGTGGGTTTCCATGTCGTTTACTCTGGTTTTTCCGGTTAAACAATGTATCTTTTTGCCCCCTGTATCCTCTGCGTCATTTTTTTCAGGCGGGTCATCAGAAACTTCTTTAAGAATTTTACTTCTAACTCAAGGTTATATATATCTAAAGCTATACTGATGGGGAAGACCTTCGGGGTTGGGACACGGCCGTTCACCACCTCCCTGCCGCTCCGCATCCCCGCGGGCCGGTGCAGTGCGGAGCAGGCTGGAGGCAGCAGCGTGTGGGTGCGCAGGTGGGCACTGCTGGAGCCGGGCCTAGTAGATGGACCGCACCAGCCAGTCAGGGCCCGCGCTCTATGCTCCGCGCCTGCTCCTGTCTTCCAGCCGCGCTGCTTGCGCGATCCTGATTGGTTACTTTTTAAATCCTACTGTTCCTGATTGGATGTTATAGCTTGTTCCTGACTGGATGTTATAGCTTGTTGCTGATTGGATGTTAACGCTTGTTGCTGATTGGACGTTTTTTGAGTCCTACTAAAGGTATAAAAGCAGGAGGAGAACGGGGAAGGGGGGCAGAAGAACTGAAGACGGCTGAGGGTGCAGATGGAATAAAGACAGTTCTCCGACTCTCCGTATCCTGCCCAGGTATTTCCAGCGTCAACACTACCAAAGGCTGTTAATACTTAAGAGCTGTTTAACACTACCAAGAGCTGTTAACACTTGCCGCAACAATACATCCCCCCCCCTCTAGAGCCGACCTGTCTCTGGTGGAATCTCCGACACGCACAAGCTAAGGGTCCACCTCGCCCGCAGCCTCTCCCCCTCTCATTTGCACGTATCTCCTCCCGGATTGACAGTGTTTGGTTTGACTTCATAAGAAGAACCTTTTTTTGTTTGTTTCTTTTGCAGCTTTTCGGGAAGGCACAAGTGTCAGCTGTCCAGGCAGTGTTTCATTATTGACTCATCAAGCTGGGCCTTCCCAGGGGAAGGGGACTCTGCTTTTCCACATTTGTGCTATTGAGGGCAATGTCTAAGATACGATAAATAAATAACAGCGCATGATGAACGTCCGGTCCTCTGTGGGCCAGGAGAGAAAATGACTGTCAAAGCAGCCATGCCTCTTTGTCCTTTTAGCAGGGCTGCTGCGGAACAGTGAGAGAGTGTTCACAGCACCCTTTTTTCCCATGCTTGAGAAAAGAGGGTGGCAGCCTTAATAAATCCTAAGTCGCGGGGCTTGTCTACTTCCATCCTTCCACTAGCCTGTTTTAAAGGAAGGAGAAGAGAAGTGAGATTTCCTCTCTGCAGACCTAGATGCATGACCTTGCTTCATCATTGTGGGACTCTCAGCAACGCCTTGTGTCTCAGTTCTTCAGTTTCCTTATGTATAAAATAGAGAGATGACTTCTCCCTGCCTATACTGCATCATTGTTTTGAGACCCTGGTGAAATCACATGTATAAAAAATATTAAAACATGCATGTTTATTACATCATTATTAGCTGGTGTTTTCTCTTTCCCTCAATCTTTCATTTGACTTTCTTTGAAAGCTCTATGAAAGCTGGGGCTTTGTTCTTCTCTCTGCTACACCTGTGGCACCTAAAACTACCTGGCACATGGTGAGCACTCATTAAATATTTGAGAAATGAATGAATGAAGAAATGAGTTAAGCATCTACCATGCAGATACTCTGTCTGCTACGAGGTGCTACAAAGGTGAATAAAATAGGCATGACTTCTGCCTTTGTGAGATTTATAGTTTCAAAGGAAATATAGAAAGTTTCCAAGGTTCCCTTAGGTTAGAAAGGACTGGAAGAAATAAGGAAAAAAGAAAAAAACACATACAACAAAATCTAGGTCTAAAATTAAGTGAAATTTTGAAGCTGGCAATTTTATCTTTTAAGTTCTACATACTCCTTCTTATTTGTCACCTTTCCATTGCTCTACTCTTCCAATTCTGGTTTTCACCTATTTGCAAACACTTCTCATGACAATATATCAGTTCTTTTCATAATATTAATGCATATCTCTTTGGGAGTTTCTATGTAGATGATATGTCATCTGAGAATAAAGAAAAATTATTTATTCCTTTTTAATAAATATGCCCTTTCCCCCCTAGCTTGCCTTATTCCATTGGCTCAAAAGCCAGTATGAGGGCTTCCTTCTACTCCTAGTGTTGCTGAGAGTTTTTACTGGAATAAGTGTTGGGGTTGTGCCAACTGCTATTCTGCATCTAATAAGATGACTATATGATTTTTCTTTATTCTGTTAATACGTCAAATCATATCGATTGTCTTTTGAATGTTAAACCAACTTTGCTTTTCTGAAATAAGCCCCACTTACTCATAATGTATTATCATCTTTATATATATATATATATATATACATATATATGTGTGTCTGGATTCAATTTGCAATTTAAAAAAATATTTGGTGTCTATGTTCATGAGGGATATTTGTGTGTAATACATTTATTTGGGGAAGATCTTTGTCAGGCTTTGATGTCAGTATTTTGATGGCCCAATAATACAGCTTGTTAAGAGTTTCCTATTCTATTTTCTCAAAGTATTTGTGTAAAGTAGTATTACTTTCTTAAACGTTTGGTAAAATCCATCACTGAAGCAATCTGGATCTGGAATTTTCTTTGAGGAAATATTTTTGATAAATACTAGAATTATTTTAATGGATATATGACTCTTAAGATTCAAGTTAATTGTTTGTCAGTTTTTATAAGTTTCAAATGTCAAGGAATTTATCCATTTTGTCTGAGTTGTCAAATATAGTGGCAGGTAATTGTTCATAGTGTTTCCTTAATACCTTTTAATATCTATACATCTATTCTAATATAACATACTTCAAGCAGATTCAATATTGGTAATTTATGTATTCTCCCTCTCTCTCTCTCTCTCTCTCTCTCTCACACACACACACACACACACACTAGCTAGAGGTATATCAATTCTGTTAATACTTTCAAAAACATAACTTTTAGCAGTGTGATTTTCTCTATTATTTTTTGTTTTCTATTTCGTGGCTATTTGCTCTAATCTTTATTACTTCCTTATTTCTAATTACTTTGTATCTGCTTTGCTTTTTTTCTAGCTTCTTAAAATGTACCTATGGATCATTGATATTAGGCCTTTTCTCTTTTCAAATATAAATATTTAATGCCATGAAGTTTCCTCTAAGTTTCATTCCATTCATTTTGATTTTTACCTTTTCATTATAATTTAGTAAATCTAATTTTAAATATCCCTTGTGATCTATTCTCCAGTCCACTAGGGAGTTATGGATATCTTATTGCTACTAATTTGTAATTTAATTCTATTGTGATCAGAGGACATGGTCTATACAATTTCAATCTTTTAGCATATTGAGACATTTAAACCTTTTTTGCCATATTGAATCTTCTTTTATAGTCCACAATACGGTTTATTTTGGTAAACATTCTAAGTACACTTGAATAGAACATGTACTCTGGTATAATGTTCTATATGTTAGCTCAAAGAGGTATATAGTGTTGTCCAGAGCACTTATGGCCTTACTGATTCTCTGTCCTGTTCTATCAATTACTGAGAGATGGGTGTTAAAATTTCCAACTACATAGATGGATTTTTCTATTCCTCCTTTTAGTTTAATCAATATTCACAGAAGATATTTTGAAGCTCTGTTATTAGCCATCTACATATTTATGATTGATACGCCTTCCTGAAGAATTGATATGGTCATCATTATTAAATGTCCTTTTCATAGCTTGTAATACTCTTTGTCTTACATCTACCTTATCTGATGTTAATATAGCCACTCAGCTGTCTTAAGGTTATTGCTAATGCTGCATGTATCTTCCATTCTTTTTCTTAATCTCTCTCATTTTCCTCACATTTAAGAGTATTGTGTGTCGCTTGAAGATTAGAAATGAGTCATGATTATTTTTCAACTTTGACATCATTGTCCTGTAACTGGAATGTTTAGGCCATCTCCATAAAGCATAATTACTGGTATTATTGACATACATCTACCATTTTCTATTTGTTATCTGTTTTTTCCATTTTTGGTTTCTTTATTCCTGTTTCCTGTCTTTTCTGGATAATTCAGTATATTTTAGAATTCTACTTATCTAATGACTTTTAATCTATACTTTTTTTACTATATTTTAGTAATGATGATGTAGAGATTACAATCCAAATCATTTGTTTTTCAGACTACTTGGAGTTGCAATTGTACTTCATATAAAAGAATCTTGCAATTGTACTCCTGTTCTTTATAATTTTCATATGAATTATCTCTATGTATATTATAAACTCCCAAATAAAACTTATAAATTTGCTTTAGTCATCTAAATTATATAAAAATAATGTACAGAAAAAATCTTATAAAATCTTGTATAATTTTATATAAAAAATAGGGAGAAAAACTAAGCTCTTATTTACACACATATTTATCATTGCCATATGCTTCATTTTGTTCTGAAAATCCATGTTCCCATCTAGAATTACTTCCCTCAGTTGAAATAATTGCTTTTACATTTCTTCTAGTACAGGTCAGTTTAGAAACAAGACTCTTCATTTTTCTTTATCTTAAAATGTCTTTTTTTTATCCACATTCTTGACATATCCTTTCAAGATATAGAATTCAGAGTTGAAATATCTGGACTTTCTTTTTCAACACTTTAAAGATCATGTCCTACTAGCTTCTGGATTCCATTGTTTCTGATGAGAAGTCAGTATCATTCATATCACATAAGGTGCCATTTTTCTCAGACTGCTTTCAAAATTTTTCTTTTTCTTTGATCCTCAGCAGTTTTACTATGCTGTATTTAGGTGTGATTTCCTTTGTATTTATTCTGTGTGGAGCTCATTATGCTTCTTAAATCTATAAAATTATGTCTTTCATGTATTTATGGATTTTTTTAGCCATCATTTTCTCAAATGTCTTTTCTGCATGATCTCTTTCTTCTCTCCTTTTAGAGTTATTATATTTTAATTAATTTAAAAACTATTACGTTTTTAAAATAGATTTTTGTAGATCACTTAATATTGCCTAATACGATTCTGTATTTGTTGTTTTTTTTATTTTTTTCTTCCTCATCTTCACATTAGATATTTATATTAATCAATTTTAAATTTCCTTGGATATTTTTTCTCTCATCTCTGGTCTTTTTTTTATTTCATTCAATGAAATATTCTTTATTTCAGATATTGCATTTTTCAGTTTTAGGACATCCATTTGGTTCTTCTTTACAGTATTTATTTTTCTGTGGATATTTTTCCAACCATTCATTTATTACAAGCACATATTTCTTTAATACTTTAATACAGTTATTACAGCTGCTTTAAAATAACTTGTATGCTAATCCCAATATCTAGGTCACCTCGAGGTGGTTTTCTATTGATTGTTTTTTCTCTTGACTATGGTTCAAATACACCAGTTTCTTAACATGTCTAAATTTTTAATTGCATACTTGACTTTGTTAATAATACATTGTAGAGAATCTGAATTCAGTTATTCCTCTTTGAAAGTAGTGATTTTTAGTCTAGTAGTCAGCAAAATTCCTGGCTGATCACTCACCTTTGCCATCTTGCTTTATACTTTAGGTAAGGGATTCATTTCAGCTTTGCCTTTTATCTTGGGTATATCCTTAGCCCTGGTATGTAGTGTTTACTCTTAAGGCAAGACCTGCTGGGTTTCCATGAATCCAAAAGGTCTTTAACATGACATGACCTCTGACTTGGCAGGATTCAAACTTCAAACTCTTTCTGACATGCAGAGGGTATCAGCGGAACTCCCTCTTTAGTCTTCCAGCTATTGCTCATTGCTGGGCTATTTGGAACCTCACACATTCATTCAGAGTTAGTGGGTCAAGCAAATATTTGACAAGAATTTAGGTACAAATTTGGGGATTTTTCTCTCTGTAGATCCATTGTTTCCAGAACCTTCACCCCAATTTTCAGTTATTTTGACAGCTTTAAACTCAGTTCTTGCATATCTCAAGGGAATAATATTGCAGCTTTCAGCTTGGTTTCTAGTTGTCCTACACTAACCCTACTGCAGAATGAGCAGTACCTCAGGTTAGAAATAATATGAACGTAGCTATCACCCACTGTGTTCCTCCTCTTTCAAGGGTTGAATCTCCTCCAGCTCTGCTGGCTTTTGGTCATTCTGCAGTGTGATCAAATAAGTGTGTGTCATGGTGTGAGCATGCATGCATATGTGTGTATGCATGTGTGTATATATACCTACATATGCATATATATGTATAGTTACTTATAATTTCATAATTGTTATAAACTATTCCACTATTTCTTTATTTTTTTTTATTTTTTTTTGAGACAGAGTCTCACACTGTTGCCTGGGCTAGAGTGCCATGGCATCAGCCTAGCTCACAGCAACCTCAAACTCCTGGGCTCAAGCGATCCTTCTGCCTCAGCCTCCTGAGTAGCTGGGACTACAGGTATGTGCCACCATGCCCAGCTAATTTTTTTCTATATATTTTTAGTTGGCCAATTAATTTCTTTCTATTTTTAGTAGAGACAGGGTCTTGGTCTTGCTCAGGCTGGTTTCAAACTCCTGACTTTGAGCGATCCTCCCGCCTTGGCCTCCCAGAGTGCTAGGATTACAGGCGTGAGCCACCATGCCCAGCCTATTCCACTGTTTCTGAAACTGGAATTAGAAGATCTTTCTTGCAGTTTCTATCTGCTGCTTTAAAATACTTATATGTTATTTTCGATATCTAGGTCATCTCAAGGTAATTTTCTATTGATTATTTTTCCTTGACTATGGTTCAAATACATCAGTTTCTTAATATGTCTAAATTTTTATTGCATATGTGGCTTTGTTAATAATACGTTGTAGAGACTCTGAATTCAGTTATTCCCCTCTGAAAAGTGGGGATTTTTATTCTATCATTAAGTTTTTCTTTATCTCTTCAGAAATCACGTCATCCTCATATCATAACTAATGACCTGCAGCCTTCTTTCACTTGACTTTGAAACTGGACCTTTTTGTATCAATGAAGAGAAATGGATTAAGATAATAAATTCAGCAAATGTAAACTATAAGTCTGATTGCATATGACTTTGTATCTCATTGTTTTCAAAGACTGAGCATAATAATAAAATGGACATGCTTTCAAAGTACAGATAATTGTATCCTCCTTAACTTTTAGGAATACACAGGGGTTTTGGATATATAAATCAAATATTAATATCAATGCAAATATTAAAACAATCTCCTCTCTGTATATTTTCATATTTTTCTCCCTTCTGTGAATTAATTTAGTCAACAAAGTTTTACTGAACACATATATTTAGGTACTGGAGATGAAGCAATTTTTATAAAAATCCTGTTAGAGGTCATAATATAGCAGAACAGAAAGATCATTCTTTTTCTAGTTGTATTTTGCCTTATAACATCCATTTAATTTTTGTCTTGACTAATGAAGTGTTTCAGAATGGTTTTGGGGCCAGCTGGAGTAATTTACAAATAGCCTATTTGTAAATTCTGGTAGAGCACAAGTACATGATTCAACCCAATTAAGTACTCTTAACACAAGACACTTAAGAAATAAGTTAAAGGGGAAAAAAAACACCTTACTGTGGACATTAGAATAAAGGAACAGTTGAAAGTAATGCTAATTATCCCCTAATTTCCCATTCTTGTATCAAGTGTAGAATGATCTCATGGTATGGGCATTCTGCTCTTGGGAATTATGTATCTTATAGCAGACGTGATACTTGAAGGCTCCTTCTGAATTTTGTATGGTTTGGCCATGTGCAGAGTTTGGTCTTCAGGGAAGCTTTTGAACAGGATGGAATTAATGATAACACACAAACTCTAGTGTGTAACTGTGGCTTCACTGTTGTATATGCCCCTTGGCAGCCCCCACACATATACACACATAAAGATCTTGTTTGTTAAAACAGGGTCAGCTTTTTCCTTTCCTCTAAGTAAGAACTTATCTTCTCACTGGCTTATGTCCTCTGAAATGAAGACCTAATTTCACTGGAGATTAAATAAGTTTAATAAATCAAATTAATTTTCCTAGATAAGTCTATTTAGCTGGTAGAAATTTACTCTCAGAGCAGTCAACATGCCATTTTGACTTTGCCTTGTATTCCAGTGGAAAAACCCATGTTAGATATTTAGCCATTATTATAAGTTGCCCCTGTTTTATCTTTTGCATCTCAAAACTTGAGGTCAAAAAAATCAAACAGGACTTTACATTTTTACTTAGTGTTTCTTAATTACTATGTCATTGTTTACCAGATCTTAATGAAGCTATGAACTGCTTATAGAAATTTTTGCCTTTTCGGGGGGTTTCACCCCAAAGCCTAATCATATTTTAACATCTAATAAATGCTTAATAAGTATTTGCTGTTTAATTAATCTCAGAACAGAATACTACAATAAAATTGTAGTATTATGGCTAAAAAAAGTTAAAACATTCACCATTTTTCTCTATTTCTCTTTCTAAAAGGCCGCAGCACCTTGTAGGGAGTTTTTGTACAGGTGAGGTGCCCAGTTCATGATGGAGCTAATCTTAGGCTTTATACTTTGAGACAAATTTGAGAAAGAACCTCTTTGGTTTCAAGACAAGGATAAACCAGTGAACTGAGGTAGGAGGGGAAAGATCAGTTATATCTCAGCGTGAGTCTTAACGCGACATGTTGAGGAAGAAATAAGGCATTTAAGTAGAAACAGGACCATTGCACTTTGAAAGGGGCCCAGAGTCCCTGTTCTGCCTGGATCTTTGAAAACAGACTGCCTTTATTTGCTAAGTGTCACTTTAGAAATGAAAACAAAAAAAAGCTTACCCGTCCTTTCTGATTCTAGTTCCTCAGTCAGGAGTGGGCCTTCCTTGGCCTCTGCCTCAAGACGAGGATGTCACTGGTCCACTTTCACGTCAAAAGGCAACAGTCCTCTAAACAGCATTTCGCTTAATCTAGTGCATTAAGCATTCAAGGCAATCAGAAGGTTAAATTACACAGAACAAACACCAGTAACTGGTGTACATGTATTAGGAGGAGGAGGTGTCCCTGGAGGGCAGAAAGTGGCAGGACTGATAATTTTGTGAATTGTATCATTAATAAAATATATTTTATTCTATTTGATGCTGACTTTAGGAAGGTTCCTGTGTGATGACTACATTTTTAAGCAGGCAGGTTTTTTTTTATGGCTTTACCCAAGGCTAAAGGGAAATCTAATACAAAATTCAAAAAGACTTAGCTGAAATACCCATTAAATTTTTAGTTGTGTCCTTTTAGGAGTTTTTAAGAGCTATAAATTTAAAGCTACACAAGACAGGGAAAAAAAAAAGATAACTTTAACTATTGTGTAACTCATAATGGGAAACCTCCCTTTAAAAAATAGGATGGTTCAAAAACACTTTAGAAATTTTTATTTTCCTGATTAGTAATAGTTAAAGAAAGTTTGTGTTTAGAGAAAACCATCTTAATATTGACAACTGAAATTTTTTCAAGTTAATTAAAAGACAAGTTAACATCATCTTTTTATATCTAACAGACCTAGCAGAGTGCTTTGCCATAAATTAATTAATTATGAAATTCTTAATCAGCATAATTATAGCTTTGTTGATACCAGTACCTGCTATTTTTTAAAGTGATGCAAAAAACCGTCTACCAAACAACATTTGGAAGAGGAGGAACTTGGCATTGTTCTGGGAAAGTATTGCCTCTAACTCCAAGCATGCAACAGAATCTGAGGATGAATTGAAAGGAACAGGATGGAAATTGGACAGCTTCTCTGCTTTTCTAGAATTAAACCTCTAAAATGCAAAATTACTGTTTTAATTACAATCAATTATCAAACCGTCACACATTTGTCTTCGTATTTCTTAATCCAGCATGAAATGAGCTCCTTCCGTGTGCAAGATCCTTCTCTGGGACACTGATGTATATTTAAAGGTAACTATGGTAGGGCGTCTCTCTCAGAGAGTTGGTCATCCACAGGGGAGATAAATTTTGCATTTGTTCAAAAATATCTATTATCATTACAAGGAATGGAATGTGGCACAGACAGGTGGCAAATTCAGGAGTTGTTCGTGGTAGAAAGACAGATCTTTGTTAAATGTTAGTGTTATGGCTAAGAGTGGGAGCTCTGCAGTTGAAATGCCTGGGTTCAAATGCTCACTCTGCCAGCATGTTGTTTGACTTTGGGAATATTATTTATCCTCTCTGTTTCCTCACCTATAAAATTTGGGAAGAATAGTTTTATTTCAATGGATTGTTGTGAGGATTAAAAGAGATAGTACATATACATTTCTCAATTTAGAGCCTGGAATGTTCTAAAACCTCAATAATGGCTATTTTAATTAGCCATTTAATTATTAAACACTTAAAATTGTCTTATTGCTCACACTTCAGATCCATCTTCCATTAGTTGAAAAAATTAATATGTGGCCATAATATATAGATTCATTCTAAATGTGGGAACAAAACAAGCAAAAATCTCTCCACGAATGAAACTTAGTGAGTGGAGACAGAAAATAGCTAGAGAGATCAGACAGCGCTCTAAGGTGGGAACAGCTCCTCCAAGGGTCCTGAGTGTGTCTAAAATGTTGAAAAAACAGCAAGAAGGCAAGTAAGGCCAGAGCAGAATTAGTGATTGGAGGAAGATAGTAGGAGATAAGATTTGAGATGGTCTCAAGGCCACAGATCTGGCCCTCCAGATCCCCAAGTGTGGCTCCTTGACCAAATCCAAACTTCACAGAAAAAAGCCCTTTATTAAAAGGATTTGTTCTGTAAAATTTGGATTCAGTCAAAAAGCTGCACTCAAGGATCCAGAGGGCCACAAGTTTCCCATCCCTTTGATTTTGCTTTGAATTTGATGGAAGCCACTAGAGAGTTTGGAGCAAAGAAGTGACAGGATCAGACTTATGTTATAATGGGACCACTCTGGTTGCACGTTGAGAATCAATTCATGTTTTGGAAAGATAGAAAAAGGGATACAAGTTATGAGAAAATGGGTCCTTGGGCAGAGAGTTTATGGTGAAGACTGTGGTAATGGAGGATTCTGAATGTGTTTTGTAGTAGAAGCAACAGACTTAGTGCTAAAAGATTTCCTGACAGATTTTCCTAAGCCACTGGATGCATGCAATTGTCACTAACCAAGATGGAGAAGACCATGGGTGGAGAATGTTGAGGGGGGAAAATCATGTTTTTGGTTTGGGGCAAGTTAAATCTGAAATGTCTATTTCCGAACAGAGATGCTGGGTACAGTGGAATTGCGGGGGAGGTTGGAATTCATAGGAGAGGACAAGTCTTGACACACCAATCTGGGAGACATCCGCAGATGGATGCTATTTAAGTCAGGTTACTAGACAAGATCATTAAATGATAAGAGTAAATACAAAAGATTACAGTTCTAAAACCTGAGTCCTAGACTGACTATCTAGAAGGCAAGGAGATGAGGAAGGACGAGATGAGGAAACTGACAAGACACAAAAGAGAATGATACTTTGGAACTGAAGAAAAGAAAACATTTTGAAGAAGAAGTGATCGATTACCTTAAGTATTACTGTTATATCAAGTAAGATAGTTAAAATTTGATCTTTAGATCTAGCAACACGGAGGTCTTCTGTGAATTTGGTTAAGAGCAATTTCAGTTAAGTGTTATAGGAAAAGGAGCACATCCAAGGGAAAAAGGAAGGAACCTCATGGAAGGCAGAGTACAAGCCTCTCCAAGAAGTTTTCTTATAAACAGGAACAGAGAATTGATAGCTGAAAGCAATGTTGAGTTAAGAGAATGAGAGCATGTGTATATACGTGTGGGAATTGTGCATTAAAAAGAAAATTATTAATGACTTGTGGTGCAGTAAACTACTTTGGTGATGTCTTGGGGGAGATGTGGTGAATTCTAATCCTAGGAGCACAGTGGGTAGTAAATGAGGTGGAAGGACACAGGGGAAGTTTTATTATGATTATTTCTATTTTCTCAATGCTGTAAACCGAGAGTATTTAGGAAAGCAGAAAAGTTTTGAAACATTTTCTAGGAGGGTGCTACTTTTACCTAATCCTTTAGCAATTACAATGAGCTGTCTGGTGTGTAAGGGCCATCTGCCAAGCAAGCTCGTTCTCTGGTGAACTCAAGTTGACATTTTTTCTCTGTTGCTCAGATGGCTCAAAGACTCAGTTGCCACTACACTGCGAGTTGAGAAGATCGTGTCTTCATATCCCTGGCACCTATCTCGGTGTCTAATACACAATGGACATTTAATCAATGTTTACTAAATTAATAAATATTTTAGGACCATATTGTTTTATATATATAAATTTTTATGATTTTTAAGGCATATATGTGTTAGGAGTATATGTATCATGTTAGTCCCTGAACCCTTCCCAGCCTTGATTATCCAACTATAGCCAAAATAATCAGTCTTTCTCCTGAAATTGAAAAAGAAGTATGTTGCCTTTTGGAGACTGTTTTAACAGTCCATAATCTGGGAATATTCAGATTTAGAAATGGTCTTCTCACTGATTTGTCCCCAAGGGCAAAGATTCCAGCTGCTTCCAGATCACTATCAGTACGAAGGATTCTGACATGAAAGAAAGCCCGTATTGTTTGAAGACAGAGAGACTGTAATCGTCTTATTTGCAAAGTTACTTTACCCCTCTGGAGGCCTGTGTCTGTAGACTGGGATTACGTATTAAATGAGATATTATGGTCCAGATTAAAATGAGTACATAGTGGGTATTCAATAAACTGTAGCTAAGTGACCTAGTGCTTGGATGTGATATTTCTATTTTTAAAACAAATTGTCATTGACAGTTCTGTAATTGGAGACCACAAGTTACCTTGAACTATATGTTTATCAAGGAAGGGTCACATGAGTGGAACCCCATTGTTATAGAAATGTAAGACTCATAGGCATCCAAGGACGAGGGGAAAAGACTGTGATAGAACTTTTTTACATAGGCTGAAGGAGGACAACCACATTCAGTGGATGGGTTTCAGACACCGAGGCAAACTAAAGAACAATGAATGAGGAAACAGATCGTCCCCGTGGGAAAACCACAGAGGCTTCTGCAAGTGATTGGCACAGAAAGAGCATCACATCAGTGGATGAGATAGCTTTAGACTGGTTGGGCCAGCATGTTGTTGATTGACAAGACTACGAGAAGCAAGCAGCCAGAAGCAGCCCTCTAGTGCCATCATTGTGTTCTCAGTTCCCTTGCCACCATGCACTTGGTCAGAGTAAGCCTTCGTTGTTTCATAAACAATTATTCCAAAGTGCCAAGTGGAGATTCAAGTCAATTTTAGTTTGAAAATTTAAAAATGATGTAAACCTATTTGATATTATGTAGTGAATTAGGTCATAACATTTACATTTCTGTTGCTAATATTATAACCATTATAATGGTTATAATATTAGTTATATATGGTTATATATGGTTATAATACATATAGTTATAATGGTAATATTAGAATATTAATAGAATATTAATATAATATAATTATTACAATAATTATAATGGTTATAATATTAGATAATATTAGGTTTTTGCCTGCACAAAAGAATGCCAATGAAAAAACAGAATGGCTCGTCGTTTCCCTCTTGCCTGATTGCCCTGTGTGCCAAATGTTTCTCTGAAGTTCTTTTATCCCAGGCAGCCAACTAGGACTTCAGTTCTAGCCAACTTAGGTTCAGCTTCTAAACCCAGGTTCCCACCAATTCTCAGGTCACACTTCTACTCTCCTTATTTTCCAGCATACTCTATGGACCACAAGAAAACCCCAGCCAGGTACTTTTACTCTCTCTTTGGAGAAAATGCCAGCACAGCTTGCCTTCCTAAAAAAGCCGTAAGATTTTAGTACATATTAATAGGTACTATCTTATGCTTGATTTTTGGTTCTTTGTGACATTCAACACAGGAAGTAGATTTCTGATTGATGGATCAGTTAATTGTGAAAACACTTTTTGTAGTGGGTAGTGAACCCAGAAATGAAGAAAGCTCTCTGTTACAGATGCAATTTCCAATATCCCTGCAGTACTAATCATGACTCTGTTGCTGTACTTATTTGACGTATCTATTTCTCATCAGTCTTCACCAAGGGCTACTGTTGATGTTTCTTTGTTCTTTATATTGACACATTGACTTTCTCTTGATCCCCCCAACCCATAAACTCTGGAGACAATATTTGTGTTGCTTTTTGGTGGAAAATGCCAAGTCTGCGAAAATTTAAAGTTTATAAAAAGGCCAAAAAAAAAAAAAAGCAGTTGGCATAAAAAGTTTGCATAAAAACTTTACTTGACATCTCCTTCCCCACCACCTCTTTTGAGCCTTTTCCTCTTGCTTTTGTTATTCTGTTCTCTGACAGCAACTATATTTAATACATTGGGCTATCTCCTAAAAGCAAAGAGAATGTTATTTAATAATTGTGCCAAAGGCTAAGCGTCATTTAATTACACCTTTTGAAGAGCATTAAAGGCATTGAAAATATTTAACCACCAGGTGAACTCAGCAAAGTAGCAAGATTAGGCAGTACAGTGGTCCCATTCAGTGAGCAGCAGCCTGGATTTACAGAATACAAGTGAATGGAAGAGAAAATGTGATTAAAATGTCAGGCCTGCCAATGGTCAATTACTTTTCCCAAAAATATACTAATAGTCTTCCTCGAGCAGTTTATTGTGTCTCTTATCTCCACAATCACCTTTCCTTTTAGGCTAGTAAGGTCTGTAATACGGTTTCCCAAATGGTTTCTTATTATGGAAGCAGAAGTAAGCCTTCAAAAATTATGTAATTATTCTTTGACAACCAAGAACTTAAACTTGCCACTCTGGTTTATCTTCCTAATAGGAACTTCAGCCCTAAAACTCACAGCCATGCTATTCTCTGCCTCAGACTCTTAACAGACTAAAATATGGGTGTGAGTGATTGGTTAAATGGAGTAGAAATAAGTCAAAAGTGTTGGGACCATAGTTGGGTAAGGTAGTAATTGATATATTGATTAAGTCCAAGCTCCCAAGAGCAGGTGCTCCCCACTCACCGTGTCCTTTACTCTGAAGAAGCTCACTGATGACAAGCTCCCTGGCGTCACCCACCACCTTCATCTGCTCTGTTCCAATTCACTGTCTACAAGTTAGTATTTTTAAGGCTTTGATTTTGTTATCTATTCATTCAACCATCAAAAATATTCATACTTAGCACCCGCTCTGAGTCAGTGATCATGTACAGAAAAGGGATGGAAAATGAAATCGTGTATGGTGCTTTTTCTAAAAGGACCACACAGTTTGCCTGGGGTACATTCATATAAACAGGCAAAAGGCTGCACCAAGTGAAAGGGAGCGTAGGAGAAAGAATATTCAAACTCTACCTGGGGAAACCAGCAAAGGCACCACAGAGGCATAGCACGTGAGATTTGACATGAA
Organism: Cheirogaleus medius; assembly: GCA_008086735.1. Lineage (NCBI taxonomy): Eukaryota > Metazoa > Chordata > Mammalia > Primates > Cheirogaleidae > Cheirogaleus > Cheirogaleus medius. The sequence goes on from VBSM01000500.1 coordinate 4,230,491, forward strand.
AAATGAATGGTAGGGAGGACATCCCATTAGAGATAACAGCAGGGACAAGAGCACAGTGTCATTAAAAAAAAAAAAAGAAGATAGTATTCCCAAGGAAATGCATTTGTTGGAATGGCAGCCACACAGGGTGCATAGGGGAAGAGAAGGGTTTACAATAATTGAAGCCAAAAAATGTGAGCTGGGCTCAGTCCGTGATATCAGTGATGGGAAGCCTGGAGAACAATTTTGTGAAGAAAATGATGTGATCATTTATCCTTATAGGCAAGTGAGCTAAGCATAGAGTCAAGGAAACTAATTAGAAGGCCATCAATATTTCCAAAAAGAGGAAATACAGGCCAACAGCAATGGTGATGGAGAAAAGGAACGAGACTGAAGATATATTTAGTAGTTTAAATTCACAGAGTTGAAGATAAAAAAGGAGACTAGAGGAGCTCCCTGTTTTCTGACTCAGATTTCTGGTTGGTTTATAAAGCCTTTAATAAAATTGAGAACATAGGAGGAAGAGCAAGCTTGAGTAAAAATAAATCTTGTTCAGATTTGAGCATGTTTATTTTATTTGTGAAATCTCTCAGGCATCGATGCCTCGCAAGCACTTAAATACATACACCTGTAATTCAGGAACGCTTTGGTCTGGAACCTTGGACGTAGGGTTCAACAGCACACAGGTGCTCATAGACACTGTGTCTTTATACGAGAACACATCCAAGATCCTTATCAACTCATTCAACCTACAATTCTAGCACCACCTATGATTATTTTTCTAATCAATTTCTTTGCTACAGAGACCATGTCCTTTTCACCATCTCAACACAACATCACGCATTGTTATCCCTAGGCCTTCGTTCATACAACTGCCACCTCCTGAGAAGTCCTCTTCCTCCATTTTGACTCTAAACATGCTATTCTTTCTTTAAAATAAATCTGTGTCCCTCTTAGTTTGGGAATCCTTTCATGGCTAGTTCCATCACACTAACACTCAGAGATCATACTGTATGTTTTCATTTACATAAAATTCTAGAACAAGAAAACTAATCTAGAAAGACAGAAAGCAAATCAGGTGTTGTTTAAGATCAGGGGAAGGGAGGAGGAGTAGGAAGACGAAGAAAGGGTTTATGAAGAGGCATAAGAAAATTTTAGAAGGTGACAGATATGTTTATTATCTTGATTACAATGTGTACACAGAGGTCAAAACTCATCACAGTGTACCCTTTAAATACAAGCAATTTATCAAACATCAATTATACTTCCATAAAACTATAAAAAATGTATTAAAGGCTAAATGTCCACCTCAAACAAAAAACACAATGCCTATTTGTATACATTGTTGAGAAATTTACCAGCAGAACTTCTGCTGTGTTTACCAAATCACCCATTTTGCTTCATCTTCATATTTTCTCTTATTGAGCTTCCGAAAAATTAACACTTTCATGTTCCATATTGTGTTGGGTCAGTGGAGGAGGAAAGCCAATAATCTATCTAGAGACCAGGCAGAACATGAATCTGTCTCTCCAGCCTCATGCTCTGCTCACCAGGGCCCAGTAGGGCACTGTTTGGGTGAGGACCCAAGAATTTTGCTATGTCAATAAAACAAAAAGCATTCTTACCAGTATTGATAATGTAATCTCACTAACAAACTCCTTTTGTTTGGGACCAGACTTTTACTGCTATGTATTAGAGGTCACGTATCACCACAGGGCCTGTATGAGACACTTTTGACACCCCCTTTGCAAAGTGAATCCTGAACTTTTCCCTGCCATCTGCAAGTTCTTTTCCCGATATGTGTGTGTTTCCAACGTGCATCAAAAGATTATAGAGATGTACCATATAGACCACAGTAAGAGTCACAGCAGTAAGTTACAAAGATAATCTGGGCTGTCTAGGAAATAAACGTATCAGCTGAATTCAGTTGAAGATAGAACGTGCTATATGTCCAAGAATAAGTAAACTCACTTGTTTGTGGAGTAAAAAGAGTTTACCAAATAGGAGTGAGCACTGGCCCCTTGCCTTCACCGTGTACTGGGAGCATCCCTTGTAGCAGGAGATCAGGAGACACCATCCCACCAGCAAGCAGCAGTGACTGAAATTTGTCTTTCTGTGTTAAAATTGGTGTCAACTCGGAGCACTTGTGTAGCCACTGAGTTTTTGAGTCCTAAGATTTGACTTTGGATGACCCGATTATATTTCAACTGACTTCAGGGACTATTCACTAAGCCCTATTCTACACCTTACCTTAAACGACTGCAAGGATAAATACTGACCAAAATTTTACCAGTTTATGATAATAGAAATCTAGGAGACACATCGACCTTGACCTCAATGAACTCATAACTAAAATGGGAGGCCAATCACCAGTGATCCTACTAATGCTGGTCACATATCTACTATGGTTTTCTTCCAGGCGTCTCCTCTTGGGGCCAGTGTCTGCTACCACACTAGAGACCTTCTTGGACTTCCCTGGGTACTGATCCACAATGTACATGTTTTCCAAAAGTTTGGACTCTGTGGCATGGATGATTGGTGACCCATCTTGGGGCCATTCCTTCAGTTAATTGTTAGCCTTGCCTATTGCTGCTTTCTTTATCTTACCTGTCAGCTTGCTATAAATGTTCAATAAATTTTTACACCCAATCATCTACAGATTTTGAAACTCTAGTCAATATTAGCTCTGAAAATCATTATGGCTCACTTTGATAGTCAAATATTATCCTTGATTTACTACAAATTCAGGGAGGGCATCCAAAGTAAGTATAAATATCAAAGATCAAGAGGCTGAATGCCAGGCAGAGGTTAAAAAAAAAAAGACTATAATTTTACTCAAATGTTAAAATAGAAAGAAATGATGTGGTCACTCTAGGAAGAGAATAACCAAGAAAAAAATCATTTTTCTAGAATTGTAGAATATGGATTTGCTGGTTGATACAGGGAAAGGGAAATTATATTTAGGGAGATGTTAAAAATGTTGAAGGATAGTGTTAGTCTATGGGAGCTGGCCCTAAAGAAAGAGGAGGGATTATATTCAGGTGCCTGGGAGAAAACACAGGCAAAGATGAGGGATGCAATTTTATGTGATGCTAGAGTGGGCACGGAGGAGGACAGAAAGACCTCTGATATATTTTGAGATGTAGAAAAAAGTAAAGAAACTCAAGTCAGAAGTTTTTCATTATGCCAGTATAATAGGTGTGTTTAGACCTTCAGATGACACGTGTAGGAGTGGGGACATGAGGAAGTTAATAAGGTGGAATAACGTGGCATAGTTGCTATGGGGAAGGCTTTCTTGCATCCCCCATAGATACACAAATAGATGAATCAAAGGACTGCTGAGCAGCAGGGAAGATCGAAGTGTGTTTACTTAGCATGAAATTGCAGTGGACCCAATTATCTTAGTTTTCTGACTCTCTTTGCCCATTGCTAACAGTCTAGCAGAAAGAGTAGGGGCATTGCTTGATGGGGTTGTCCAGGGTTAGGAATCTCTAAAGTAGACTTGGCAGAAGGTTGGCAGTGTCAGTGGAGGATTGTGAGATGTTAATGAGATGTCACTGAATTATCTGGCCAGGGTTCCAGGCTTCGTAGTAAGGCAAGTGGATTCAGACAGAGTTGGTGGGGTGTAAGAACTGGGAGAGTCTCAGGGCATTAGAGGTTCACTGAAGACAGGGAAAGGTATGTCAGCAAGCATAAGAGATTAGGATAAGGACCTGATAACAAGGTGATTAACAAAAAAATAAAATAAAAAGCATCACAGATCCCAAACCGAATGATAATGAGGTCTCTTGGCCATTCTCAATACTACAAGGCTGAAGTGGAAGATACGGAAGGTCACAGCAATGGCAGAAACAGAATAGAAAGCAAATTTGTAAGCAAGGTACTATATTCATTGAGGAAGATGGAGAAATGCCCTAGATACAGATAGGTAAATGTGGCGAATGTGGTTACCTAAAGGATGCCAAATGAATGCCATAAACTGCAAAGGTAAACAAGGTATTGAGTGAAACCACAGTGTAGAAGCAGCCATGGCATGAGAGAGGTTAATTAAAATTCTGACTTCATCAGTTTGCCTCAACAGTTGTCAAGGAAAGGTAATAGAGAAGGCTTTATTGGTAAGGAATTCAGGGAAAGGAATGCCATTGGGCAAAGCCAGTGTTCAAGTAAAGCCAGAAGATGGAAGGAGTGCCCATGGAATAGTTTCAAATCATAAGGAAATGTCCTTGCTTAAAGTACCGCAAAGTTTCCATATAGGACAACGGAAAGAGCTCGCAGAAGAAATGAAAAATACAGACAGCTGCTAAGGCAGAGAGTCTAACGTGAAAAGAGTGGGAGCGAAGCAGTTAGGAAAAAAAGGTTTTGCTCCTAAAACAGTAAGTATTGACAAAGTGCACAAAGAAAGTAACCAAAAAGTACCCTGGAAAATGTGTACTAAAGATGTTTAAGCATTAGATAGCCTAGCTCTACTCAACTCTTCTTTGCTGAATTCTTATACTTTGGTATTACTACTTACAGATAATAAGATTTTACTATTGAAAAATCAAAGAAATCATAAGGATTGGTAGAGGGGAAAAGTAGTTAAAAGTAGAATGAGAAAGAAATTTAGAATTCAGTCAATTCTTACAATAAGGATACAGAATCTAATAAAGTTAAATAACTTGTCCAATCAGTTTGGGAATAGAATTCATGTCTTTGAATCACACTGCCCCTAATAACTGTCAATCAAAAGACTCTTATTTTAGCCACATCTCTGCTATTCTAAATCACTGTTTGCTTCTTTTCTTTTATTAATATTTTTGTATAAGTCACACAAAAAGGCAAAAAGCTTGAATCTCCCTGTGTCTCTTGGTAGCTGGATAAGCCCAATTTGGGATTATGTGCTAGCAATACTGAATTTAGGATTCTCACATTTCCACTGGCAATTTTGATCAAACTCTTATTTTATTAAAATTGCAAATGGCTATGGAGTTTTCTTTCTACCCTGCTCTTTTTCTTGTATTTCTAATATTCTGTCCCTATGTGATAGTATATAAAACATTAATTAACAGACTTTGCAACTGACAAAATGTTTGAACTTGATCAAGTCAGTTGCTCTTTCTGGGTATGTGAATGGTGTCATGCTACACTATTCCTCAAGTCATAGAAGAAGATATGAGAGTTTGCTATGAAATTCTTCATCTCTCCTAGTCTGTCTCCTCTTTTTCCACAAAAGTTCAAAGTGTCAGAATTTCCCTAACCTCCATGGTTTCAGAAGTTTATTTATTCCTGAAATGGGTAGCAGATGGAATCTACTCTAAGGACATGCTGCAGTAACAAACAATCTGAAAATTGCAATTTATACCCAATAAAAGTGACTTACTCATGCAAAGCCCACTGCGAGTCTGAATGAATCTCAGGGTGCTTTATTTCATGCGAAAGTTCAGCATTCCAGGCTGCTGTGATCTCATGATGCCTCCGTATTAGCAGATTTTATCAAGATCTCTAGGTGGGCTAGAGAGTCAAAAACTGAAAATAAAATGCTCTGCCAAAAAGTGACATGCAGGACTGTTTGCTCACATTATGTAAGCTTAAACAATTCCTGCAGCCCTGCAGAATTTCATGGAGTGGATAAGTGAAAGAAACCCTCCTATATTTCCTGATGAAAGAACTGGTTAATAAGAAACAGTTAAAATACTCAATATGGATGGAAACATAGCATTTAAATTCCATTTTTCCTACTTTAAGTGCTTATAATCACAAGTAATAATTAAATCAGCTAGATATTCTTATATTAACATGATATTAAAATGTTTACAATAATACACAGTTGCTCTTGTTTGGGCGTAAGGGGAATCTGTTGCTTTTTAAGTAGTTGTAAAGACTGATGATTCATGAACCTTAAGATTCATGAACTATAATGAATATCAATGGGTTTAATTCTCTCTATATACTTTCAAATTCTGGGGGTTTTATACTTTGTGGGGTTGAGTTTTTCTCTTGTTTTTTGTATGTTTTGTTTGTTTCTCTTTTTTTCTGGTCTGTAAACATATGTAGAGTCTAAAAGTCACTTATCCAACATGGAAACCATTATATTAAATTATATATTACAATAATATTAAAATATAATGCTTATCCAACCTGTTGCTCCATGCTATATTTAGGAAAAGGGTCCTAGCAGTGTTATTTCAAAATGTGAACTAGGAAAGAACTGCAAGAATAAAAATCACATGCAAAAAGTTTGAATTTCTCATCATGTATGTGAAAAAATTACCCCAAATTTATTCAAAACTAGTAAGGCTGAGATAGAATGTTTGGATCTCTGCTTTAAGATTTTCCTAAAGATGAATCTTACCACTGGCCACTTCTTTTTTCCTTATTTGCACTTTATCTATGGGTAAATAAAGACACATACCAGTGGGCTGCCAAGGTATAATGGGAATTTTTCCAACATGCTTCATGCTAAGGTTAGTAGACAAAATAATCAATCTGTATTTCTTCTGCAGGCCTTTTCTCATCATTCTCGTATAGTATGATCCCACAATAGTTATGAAGTTAACATATGGGACCCATGATTCTGGACCTTGGGCCTCAGTTGACTGGACTAGGTACAAGGGACCATGTGACTCTCCCAAGAAAGTAAGAGACAGAGTACCTGCCTCGAAAACCCTCGGGACTCTGAGTTCTGGAAATTGCAGGAATACCCTGAAAAACAGCCGCACTTCTAATTCTGGGTTCCATAAGATACTGCTTGAAAAAAAGGTAATTTTTCACATGTTTGTTTTGCTTATGGTATTTCCCATGGCTTTATATCACTTTATAGCCAAATATCCCTGAAGAAGTCACTAGAAAGATCCTCAGATAATAATAACTACAATAGTAAGAAACAATGTTGAGCACCTAACTATGTTTCAGGCACTATTTCAAATGCTTTATGTATATGTGTTAATTTTTCAATCATCACAACTGTTTAAGATATTATCGCTAATTTACAAATAAATAACCAAGGTACAAAAAGGTTAGATCATTTGCCAAAAATCACAGAGCTAGTAAATAGCAGAGCCAAGTGGCAAACCTATGAAGTCTGACTCTAGAGCAAGTGCTTTAGCCGCGGTGGTCCACAAAGCCCAGATAGGCAACGGTGCTTAGGGTCTCTCCGTTTGGGTTCGTGTTCAAGAACATGATACGTCTGAGGAGTTCCAAAGTAGATAACAACCAGGGTAAGAAGTCTGAGAAAGCGCTGGGATTATGACAGAGTAACAAGGTCTAGAAATACCAGGGACTAGAATATAGAGATCAGAATTCTCCATTTATTGCCTAAGAAGTTTGATGAAGTCTTTGCTTGGAGCCATGGCATGCACAGGAGTGTGGAAGGTAAGTATAGCGGAGGGAAGAGAAGTACTTTTGATTTTGCCTTTTGGCCCCTTAAATAAGAGTTTATAAATTAAGACAGCAGTTTATAGGCATTAATCATTTGCTGAGCAACTAGGTTTAGCAAATTTCTACTTTCCCTGAAAGATAATAGATATAAATGTTAATAAATGTTAATAAATGTTAGTTAATGCTAATAAACTGTGAGTGCCATAGTGACTGGCAAAGATTAAATAATAAATAAATGGATGGGTTAGTATAATTTTATAATCAGCTAACCCCAACAATTGAATTAGGCACTAGCCCTTCATGACCAGAAATGGCGCAGATTAAGCATTCTGCTACCTGAACAGATTTCTACAAAGATATCACCACAAGTCATGCTTCTAATTTCCTTTCCCTTGACAAGAGACATCAGATATATTGTGAAGTGTGGCTGATTTTTATCCACCGCATTAAACAAAGCGCTTTTTGTTACCTCGATCCTACTTTGTTCCTTTGCGGGAAACACTTAGCATGACTCGTGGTACCTGCTGGTACTTATTACCTTGGGCTGTGTAACAGGTAAAATAAAAATGATCATATTTAAAGAGCCAGAAGTAATAAGAATGTAGGGCAAAATCGTCTGGAATAAATAGTAAAGATGAGGATATGGCAAATGCCCAGTTGCTGCATGTTGAGGCTTGGCTCTGCTTCCAGAGCCCGTTCAACATAAAGGTAAGACAAAACGTCCTACGTTCTAGGCTGCAGGAAACCAATCCGTGACCCTGCAGGGAGAAATGATTGCAATTTTTCTTGTACTTAGGTCTAGCAGTGATAGGTAGATGAGTCCAAATCATTGCCGATGTTGAGTACACCTTACTATTAACAGGCGAACGTAATGTCTGGCACCAGGTTGAGCTGAAGGGAACAAGTTAAAGAATATGTCTATGCAAAATCTTCACAGATGGAGGTGACAAAGAAATACTATTCATTTTCCCTTTTACCAGCGAAGTCAACATGATTTTTAAAAAATAAGAGACTGGGATTATGGACAAGCTACTTGTGCAGCAATACGTCACTCTCTTTGTACTGCGGAGGCCCCGCTCCAGGACTCCATGCACCTTGTACTCTAAATTTGAGGACTTTCCAAGTGCCGTGGCCCCTGTTGTGAGGCTTTAACAACTGCAGTAATGGCCCCTATTCATCAACTTGACATTTTTTTTTTCTGGTGATTTTTAGAAAATTGTCGATTTCACGAGAAGGGGAGCAGATATATTATACCAAGTAATTTCATAATTTACAATTTCCTTATCTATTAGGCTCTTCTGTCATTGACCTAGGTTAGGGATTCCCAAACATTAATAAATAAAGAACAAAACTTACATACAAATTCTCAGAATTGTTCCAGTAGTTCTGGGTGGGGTCTAGAAATATCATTTCTTAACAATGACTCGGCTGTAGGTGTTCCAAGGACCACACTTTGGGAAGCCCTCCTCAAGAGTCACTAGGTCTCCAGGGCCCATTGCTTAGGAATAACCCCAGTCTGGGCTCTGCTCAATGGCAATTCGAATCTAGGATCAGAGAAGAGCTGGAGAGAAAAGGATGGATGGGTAGGAGAGTCTACCACAGACCCATGATGCACATATCACGCATGGCCTACTGTCCCTGCAATGGGAGGCAAGTCTCATTTCAATGACTAGAGAGAAAGTTAAGAGCAAGTTCCTAGAAAAATGGAGTTTTCTAACACCTTACATATATCCATTCTAGCCGTCAGAATTTCACTCATTTCCAGTTAGAAAACGAAGATTATTTAGGGAGGTAAGGTGGTTAATAACCTGATTGAGATCTGTAGTCTCAAAACAGTAGCCTTGATCCTCTCTCTGTGTTATGGCCTATAAATCCCAGAGAAGAGTGTCGTTCACTGATGCTATTCTTTATTTAAGGTTGCTAGGCATAGCAACACGTTTTGATATAGTTTTGGTATTGTTCCTATCAAGTCTCCTACAGTTCCACTTTTGAGGAGCACATGATCCAAGTCCCAGGAGGAAACCTGTGACAGTTCAATCAATTTCCAAACAACTGTGCGTCATATGGCTGAATTTTCCCCCATCCCTCTTACTCTATTTGTGATCAGATTTTGCACCTCAGTGCATTTGAAAAAATAGACGTACTGCAAAAAAATCAAACACAAATCAGTATTTTATGTTTCATGGTAAAATAGATGAGAAGAACTAATACATTATGTACAGCATTTCACTTAAGAGAATTTCTCTATTTTCCAAAAGAGTTTAATAAAAAACTCACTTTACATAACCCACTAAATGAAGCCCCCTAATATTAATATTTAGGGGAAGCTAAACCATGTATGAAACTCACAACTACCCTAGTCAAGTAAGAAATGTTGTTTTTTTTAAAAAGTGGACCTTGTATTTTGTTAAACTTTCAATTCCGGACCACCTCTGTGAATTAAGAGAGACTTTTTTCCCCTTTTCATTAACCATTACCTCCTATATGTTTTTTCCTTTGGAATCTAGAATAAATCAAATGAGGAAATATTTTTGGCTCTTGAGTTGATTAACTGTTCAGCCAACATTTACAGAAGGTATTTGTTATGACCTATGGGAGCAATTTCTTAAAATAAGTACTTATAAGTTGCCTTCTATTTGCCTAAAGTGATCCTTCACCTTAAAGCATAGTGAGGCGACTGAATGTCAGTGCTATTTCTTTGATGGCCAACAATGATCCCTTCTCTAAGGGCAGTAGCCTCATCCATTTCAGATGACATTTGCTAGTAATATATCATGTCTGACATTTAACCCTTTTAAAGCTCAGTGGCAATACCGGCCCCTGTTGGTTTAATGCCTATAGGAGATCCAAGCATGTTCAGGCATGTAATTGCTCCTTGTTAAGGGAGGTCTTAGCCTTCAAATGGCATGCTTTTTAATGTCTTTCAAAAGCTCACAGATCAGAGTGGATAAGCCTGTCAGTAAATCACTCCTATTAAAGTTTAATTGTATTATTTTGCAGAATAGCAGACTACTTCATGCAATTGACTTTCCTTTATATCAAATGTGGAATATTAGAAACAGAAGTCAAAAGAGACAACAACAGAATCTTGGAATATGAAAGCATAATAGTTATTTAGAGATGATGTTTAATCTCATTTTACAGATGAGGAAACTGGAACCAGGGAAGAGTATCACCGCTCTCCAGATATATATCGTACTTTTTAATCACTGTGTTTCCTACCTCTACCTGAAACTTTCAGCTCTCTTTGTTCCACTTGAGTAGCTTCTGTACACACTAAAGCACCAACTAACATGCTGAAAATCTGTAGCACTTTGTTCTGATGATACAACTCTACAGAAGACTAATGATGTTTTATTAAATCATTGGTTGCATGTTCATCTCTTTAGGAATGAAGGAAAATCATTCTAAGTGACTTGCTCAACAACACACAAGTAGCCGAGAGAACCATTGACTTTTTTCAACTCTCTCCAGCTCGTACTATTTATACTTCATTGTGTTTACTCAGAGATTGTTGAAGAATTAGCTTTGTCTTGTTTCTCTTCTCTTTTTAACAGAATATATTGGGAAAAGGTATAAACTGTTGAAATGATTTAGCCAGATAGATACTTTTTTTAATGACACTGAATCTCATCTTTATATAAAAGATAATAAGGCCTTCAGATGTAAACAGCATAGGATTAAAATGCTGGTTCTGCCACTGTCTGCTTGGGAAATAATTCGGCTAATCTGAACCGTCTACTTAAGAAATTACTCAGGTTACCTGAATCTCCTTTCCTAAAAGAGTTACTGTAAAATTAAATAAGATTATGTTTGTAAAGCATGGGCAAACAGTAGGTGTTCTATAGGGGTTACTTCTCTCTTGTCTTCTCCTGTAATTTGACACTTTATAATTTCCAAGGTTTTTTTTAACACACATTATCTCATTGGAGTCTTATTACAGCTCTATGAGGTGGTCAGGAGAGATATTATCCTCTAATTATAGACAAAGGAAATGACAGGCTTGAGACATGGTTCTGAGAAAATAAAATCAGGCGTTTTGTGTATCTGTCAACACAGTATCCATCCAGTGCCAAGAACCAAAGCTAGTTCTTTCCACATGCTGAAGTATAAAATAAACACAAGCTCACCCTTCCACAGATGCCCTGGCAAATTCCAAGGGAATCCAAGGTGCACTGTGGCAGGAGTCTCAGAGATAACCACCATCCTGTTTGACAAGGATCAATGTGATAAGGTTATAAAGAAATGCAACTGATTCATGTAAATGAATCAAACAGGGAGGTTGTTGTTCTTAATTTGCAAATGAAATATACAAGCAGATCTTTCTACATGCCACTGAGACACCTCAGGTCACAGATGGTCAGTATTTTCTCTGGATGGTCAATATATTTATTATATCCTCTGTCTTACCAATGGTCCCAAACACATTTGGATAGCTGATGTAGCCATGGAGCTGTAGTCATCCGTCATGCAATAGAAAAAATGGAAGTGCTGAGATGCAATGTTACCATGATTCTTTTAAACTAAGGTGGTTGGAGGGATGAAATTACATTCCCCTTTAAACAAGACACGAAGCTAGTAAGTGGCTGTGGGTGTTTAACTGAACAGTGGTGAAAAAGGTGTGTGAATAAATATGTGCACGGCTAATGCTGAGACAGGACAGTGACAGCAATTCTATAGCCCAATTGTGATGCCTTTATACCATACTCACGTAGAAGAGGTGGGTGAGCCCCTTTGTCCACACCTGTCACTGTGTGTAGCTCCAGTTTCCAGGCACTCTGTGTTTCACCCAGGTGTGGTCAGCAAACACATGAAGGTGACTCCAGAGTTGACCAATAATAGTGGCACTCTGTCAGCCAACCAGGGTATCAAATGATGCCTCTGAATCCCCATTTCCTCTGTCGATACGCTAACTCTGTCTTTCCCTGGGAACCACCAAAAGGCCTAGTAGAATCTCTCCTCTCTTTTAAGGACATAAGCATGGCTTCTCTCTTAACTCCTTGTTATCGTTTCTCCTCCTTACCTTCACCTGGCTTTGGACAATGTCCTATGATTCTCCTTTCCAAGTCTTGGAATAGAATGCATTTGACATCAAAGAATATATTTAGACTTGGAGTTGGGAAGATGTGTAACATTCCACAGGATCCTGGAAACCTAAGGTCTTCTCAATGTGCTAAGTTTAATGGGAGCCAGCACCGTACCATTGTTCTTCCATTGCCGCTCTCCCACTTATCTCCTGCACGCAGGCATTTTAGATATCTGGAGTCAAGAAGAAAGGCCAAGGCCAAGGCAGGAGGATCACTTGCGGCCAGGGGTTCAAGATCAGCCAGGGCAAGGTAGTGGGACCCTGTCTCTACAAAAAAAATTTTAAAAATTAGCTAGGCATGTTATATTATATTTTTAACATTTAACGAACTAATGTTGATACAGCACTATTGAATATATATTACTATAAATATATTAAATAAAAATACATTAATATTAATGAATATTCTTATTAAAGACCTGACTTTAGTCAAATTTCCTCAATTTTTCCTTAATATCTTTTTTCTGTTCCAGTATTCCATCCACGATACCATGTTTCATTTAGTAGTCATGTCTCTTTAGACTTTTTTTGGCTGGCAAAAATTTTCAGATTCTTTTCTTGGTTTTGATGACCTTGATCATTTTGAGGAGTATTGGTCAGGTATTTTGCAGAATGTCCTTCACTTGGGATTTGTCTCATGTTTTCCTTACGGAGTTATGGGTTTAGGAAAAGAAGACCAGTGAGGTAAATAGACATTTTCATCACATCCTTCAAGGATAATACTATCAGTAGGACTTATCATTATTGATTGCGCCTCTGATCACCTGGCTGTAGTAGTGTTTGTCAGGTTTTCTACTGTAAAATTACTCTTTTCACCCTTTCCATACTATTTGGAAGGAAGTCATTTGTGCCGCCCACACTTAAGAAAGGGGAGTTACGCTCCTCTTCCTTGATGGAAAAATATATACACAATTTATTTGAAGTTTTGCATGGGAGATTTGTCTATTCTTTCCCATTAATTTATTTTTTAATTGTTTCTTTATAGTATTATGTAATTCTATGAATATTTATGAGACTTTGTGATATAATCTAATATTGCTTTATTTATTTTGTTGGCCAAATTGTTCCAGCTTTAGATATTCTTCATATTTTTATCACTTCTTGGCCTTTTGGATAAGATCAAGTGTAGACATTCCTCATATTTTAAAATAAAGTTTTCTATAAATATTTATTAAACATCTTCTATGAATAAAAATTATGCCAGGACTAAGGATATACAAATTGAAGCATTGATACTATTTTCAAAGAACTTGAATCAAGAAATTACAATCTGTGAGAGACATAGACTCTCACATAAATAACTTTCCTGCCAGCAAGAGAGAGGTTGTCCCAGACTTGGATCCAAGATCTACAAAGTATTAGCTTTGTGATACTGGGCAGGTCACTCAATCTTTCTGAGATTAAAAATTCTGAAAAAACAAAAACTTTACTTCATGTGGTTATTTAGAAGATCAAATTAAATTCAATTTAAATTGAAAAGGAGGTAGTAGATCTCTGTGTTTAAGAACCTGTCCCTGGGACTTCATTGGTTCACACCTTTCCCGCTACTAGCTCTGTGACAAGTTAGAGAACTGGTCTAATGGAACAAGTTAATTACCCTCTCAAGACTTAGTTTTCATTGCCTATAAAATAAAAAAATAAAAAAATGGGAAAAGCAGAAGATGGGACAGGCTTGTGAGATTATCAAGAGCTCTGATTTTTTTACTCATTCTAAGTTTATTATTTATCTTAAAAGGCCAGGGGCTATTCCAGTGAGCATTTGCAGGTAGAGATATAGATAAAGGAGTCACTGTCCTGTGAGTGACATTCAAAGTCACCGTTAGAGATAATGCAAAGGTCTGACAAAGAATATGGGTGTGACATGCACTACCAGGGGGTTGACATGCTTGAAGCTCTAGCACAGCTGGAGGGGGGAAGGGTTGGCAGGGGCAATATATGTAACCCTAACAATATCTGTACCCCCATAATATAATGAAATAAAAGGAAAAAAAAGAATATGGAACTTAAAAGGAAAATATATTTGTAAGACTCTGTAGCAATTGCCAACTGTCTAGTAATTATCTGAGCCTGTGAAGGGTAGACTCTGCTTGTAGCATGAAAACTTTCATTGAGACTCCAGACGTGAAAGCACAAAAACAGCAAACAGGTTGTAGGAAATTATTCTGTCTCAGCTACCAGAGCACACTGAGCTAGCATGACATGGCTGTTGATTTAAATGTCAGTCTCTCCATTAGAATCTAGGCTCTTCAGGGAAGGGTCTGAATGATCATAGCCCTAACTCCTAGCACCAAGCAAAACAGACACTAAATAAATGTTTGCTTAAAAAAAATGATACATAACAGATTTCCTAGTGTTTGCCGGAATTTACCTTCCAATGCATAACATTCTTCACAATGAAATGATCACCATTGACATCAAATGATTTTCATTCATTATTGAAGAGTCGGAGGTGCAACATGGAATAGTTAAAAAGCAAATTGGCTTAGAAAGGAGACATCATGCCTGTTTCTCTGGATTCCATTTTCATTAGTTTCTTGCCTTGCCATAGTTAAAGCCATTTGATTCTTAATCAAGAATAGTCCTATCTGAGGCACTGGATGAGACCAATGAGTCCTTACTGAAGGGAATTTAAGACATCAGGAGTCACTCTTCCACCTGACTGCTAGACCTTCTCTGAACTTGAAGTCTAAGATTAACAATAGAATTTCTTCCTTGTTCTAGAAGCCCAAACCAAGTCTTCTTCTCTGTTTTGGACACCGGGCCCCTGCTTTGTTGGCTACCTTCTTACCCAGTAGTAAAGTTACTGTCAGACCAGGACTACCTCAAGCCTGTCAACCTTTAGAACCGAATGTCACTCTTAAAATGTAGACCTGAGTCTGAGACATCCATTTCACACTCTTTGATGATGACTAATAATCTATCAGCCTACAACCACACATATGAACTACCTCACAGTTCCCGGACACCAATTTTGGATCTCAGTCCACAGGTGCTACATGCCGATTGTCTCTGATTACAGTGTCCCACCTGGATGGGCTTCCTTAGACCTCTTACAGACAGAGGAGCTAATATGCATGCCCCAGTATGGAAGGAACTGCATGTACTTTTCTGTCCCTCTACCTGCAGATCCACTGTAGTCTTCTGCAGTCTCCACTTCTACACAGCGTCATAGCGCAAACTCCAGGAACCCACAATCCTGCATCTGACACTACCTGGTTTTTAGACCTTGGAAATGTTCTCTCTTTCCCTTTTCTGGGCCTCCTTTTACTCATCTCTAAAATTAGACAGATGTACAGGTTTATCTTGAGTTTATCAGGCTGTAATCTTCTTGGACATGTTTGTTTCACGGCACTAAATAGTATCTATTCAATTGGTCATATTGATCTTAATCTAAGCTTTCCTTATGCTGTAAAACTACTTCCTGTGCAGATCAGAGGATCCAGCAAGACCCTAAGTAGTCAAATTGGAAAAAAACAAAAAACAAAAAACTCTTTCCTTTCAAAAAGTCATTGTTTACAATGCATTCTGGTATCAAATAGGAATGTCTTCTCAAAATAGGAATTTGGCTGCCAAAGTGGCTTCTTTTCACTTCTCATCTCCATTTAAAAGTGATAACTTCTCTACTTCTTCACTAGGGAAAAATATTCTTTTCTATTTAAATATAATTTGTGTCCTACTGCTAACTTCAAACAAGTTCTTTGTATCCACTAGGAGCCAAATGTAGAGACTCTTTCCATTTCAGAGATTTCCCTTCTTTGCCATAGGCTTACTTTATTCAACTGAAGTCATCCAAAGGCCTAATGGGAAGTTAAAGTAGCAGTAGATACCATTCAATTCAGAGAATATTAATGATCAATCTTGACCAGATAAATTGCTTTAAAATGCTAAAAATTACTCACAAATATGTTACTGAAAATCCTCTGTTCAAAATTTGGACACCATTCACATGGACTTCTAGATCTCTTTTTGACTGTGTGGTTTCTGCTTTCTATGAAGATTTACATATATAAATTATTAGAAAGCCTGTGTAGAGGATATATCAAAAGGAAACAGAACTTGGTAACCTCACAACCATGCCCTCATTTCTCAGAGGTTGAGTGCATGTGGCAATTGTGCTATGGGGAACGATAAGACATGGTGATTTCCTTTGCTGTTGTTCTGTAAACTTCCTTTTCTTCTTTCTCTTCCTCTTCTTTTCTTTTCTTTATTTCTCCGGTAGAAATAAATGTAGACAAAACAAATGAGAAAAGCAAAGGCTATTTATTCAGAGCTTGCTCTACCAAGGGGGTAAGCCACCCTCACAAGCATTTTGGCAGAGACTCAAAGGAAGGAGAGGGGTGGGAAGGATTTACAGGGAGGCAGAAAGGGAAGGCTGCAGGTGTGCCCTGGTTGGACGCCATCAGTGTGGGGGAGTGTGGGTGGGCTGGCTAGAAGCAGGGCATCCTTTGTTATTGGTTCAGGGTGCATAATTGGTCTGAGGTTGGAGACAGAGACAAGAATTAAGGAAGCTGTCAGTTATCAATCAGGCCCTGGCCAATGGGGGTGGATTGTTACAGGAGTTATTGTCTAACTTCCTGGATTGTTACGAGAGATAGCAACCTGGCTTCCCACAAGTCTGACCAGCAGGCTGGCTTTCTGGGCCGTTCGTTAAAGATAAGGGGGTTGGCTTCCTGAGCAGGTTGCTACAGGTTGTAGGTCAGAATTGTATTTTTATATATGATCTGGTCATTGTCCATTTATATATTCGGTCTCTCCTCATCAACTTTGTCATCTTCTTTTCTCCAAATCTTTTTCTCATTTTTCCTATATCTCTTCTTTATATTTATGTATTATCTCAAAGTCCAATAGAGATTAGGAAAGGAAAATATGAAATGTGGCCAAGATCCAATATGTAAGAAAACAGATTTTGTTCATTCCCATCAAGCTCTGAAAAGCTCTTGTCTTAAGGGATAGTGATTTGGGCCATTTTAGTGATCCAAAATATGCAATAAAGTTTATTTTTATGAATGAGCATTAAAGGTTATGTTGTTATTTGGCTGTATTCAAACATAACATTGAAATGCTTTTCTGTATATGTTTCCCAGAAAATAGAAACTTAATGATTTAGTATCTTCTGGAGGTGAGCTTGAACTAAACACATTTCAGATTCTCTTCTCTGGCCTTGGCAAGACATGGAACTATTTTGGGATGAGACAGCATAAAAAATTAACATAGCCTCTGATACATACTTCTGAGATATTTAATCTTTTTCATTTTAAGGACTATGAATGTAGCTTAAATGTGGCCATTTGACCTAACAATGCTTCTTGTTTGAAGATGCATTCAGATCCAAAAATTAGGCTTTAAAGAAAGTGGATGTTTTCTGTCTTCTTGAAATGTTACCAATTGGATCAGTAAACCTAAGTGAGTCAGTGAAGGAGCTCTGAAAATGTCACCCCAAAATATGACTCCATAGTATAAAGAGTATTTTGAATTAAAGGTCCTTAGAGATCAATAGGCTTTGGAGGGGGCTTTCCCTCTTTCTTCATAAAACACCAGACCCATCAAAAATAACAATTGGCTTCCCTTCCCTTCCCTGTTATCTCAATATAGTACAGGAAAGAAGATCAAAAACGCAACCAGACCTGGCCCAAATAATTTTAAATATAACACCTGTCTCTCAGGTTAACTTGATTTTCAAAGAGAATCATTTACAAGTCAATCTTCTTCCCCCTCCCCTTCCTTTCCTTCTCCCAAGTATCTATTCATCCTCACCCTCAACAGAATTACTTACATTTCTCATCTCTTCCTCCTCTCTAAAAGGAAGGTATATAAACTTCTGGACCCCATTGGGATATTAAGTAACCACTCTGTGATTCTCCCCATGCTCATGGTAGATGGATCTCTTTGTCTTATTAATCTGTCTTCCTGTGAGTTGATCTTTCAGTGAACCTTCCAGGGCAAAGGGGAAGTTTTCCCTTCCCCTCTACATTAGCAAGTGCCAAAAAAGAGAAACATTTCAATTGAGAGCAAGAACTGATATATTTTTATAGGACACCTGATCCTGTGTGCTGGAGATTTATAATAAAAGTGCTAGAAATATAGCAATATTTCATATGCATTGTAGGTTTACTAAATTTGTGGACCACACTTTATTAGGTGAAATTTATTTTTTAATGGGATTCTTTTAAAGCCAATTAGGCATTGATACCTTTAACTGTGAACACCTGCAGCATCTTTTTGATCCACTCTTTACCTACCATAATGCAGGGTTTTTCTAAGGGAAGTGAATGTTGCTGTGGGTCTCCAAACCCACGGATAGGGAGGTAGGTCAGGCCCCAGATCACAACCACCTGCTACTGAACAAATGTGCTCTCAGGAACAGCACTTTGGAAGGTGATCCAGCTGTGCAAGCTGAATCATTTTTCCCTGTAATTTTACTAATGCTTCCCATCCTGAATTTTAAAAGCCTGATGAGTCACCCCAAATGGCCAACTGCTTACATTATCTAGCAGAACAGAGCGCAAGCCATGGTTAGCTCAACCAAATTAACTCCTACTTTTATGACCCTTCAAACTTCACAGGGACAAAATAAATGGTCATGCAACCAATTAGAATGTGCTGGCTAATATAAAATTAAAATTTTGATTGTTTCGCAAGCAAACATATAAAAAAATGCTCATCATCTCTAATCATCAGAGAAAT
>VBSM01000500.1:4249695-4262975 GCA_008086735.1 Cheirogaleus medius
AAAAAAAAAAAAAAAAAAAAAAATTTTGATTGTTTCATACCATCTCATATTTTGTGTCTATGTTGTTCTTCCGTGAAAGTAGTTAACCAATAACCAATACCCATGAATCCGAAAATGAACAAAAGACTAGGTTAAGTTGCCTAATGTGCTAACATAATACCCGTGTAAGGATATGAGACATTTTCCTGGAATGGCTTACCAAGAAAGTATCCCTCCATTAATTTAGGAGAGGCAAGGAGTGGACTAAATTCTCTCTGGATAATGCATTGACTCTAGAAATTTTTCAATGTCATGAAAACCAGATGTAGATGAGGCCACTTAAAGCCCTGTATAAGAAATAGCAACGTACTATGTGATGAACAAGATGTTATAGGTGTTTGAAAGGAGGAAGAATCTTTTTCCCGGTAACAATAGTGTCTCTGTTCCTGTGGCCAATCTATGCCGTCATGATCATCACTCATCATTTACGGTATATGGTACTTTTTGCCTTCAGAACATTTGGTGCATTTTATCAAATTTTCCACACATCACTAGGAGGCACAGTGGCCTATAACATCTTGTTTGTCACATAGTACTTCTGAAAAGTGCCTTGGGTTTTTATTTACTGGGTCATCAATGAAAGGAACAGAACATCTATATTTATCACCTTTAAAAGAACAAGGTTATTTGACCAAGAATTGAAAGTATTTGCTTCTAATATTCTCCAAGGAAAAGATGTGAATGTTTCCCATATTCCACTTCTTTGAGCATGCAACACTTCCTCCCTATGTCTTTTATGTGTTTGTCTAAACCCACATCATGTTATGTACTGTGTCATCAGACACCTAGGGTGGTGTCTGAACATCTCACACTCAGTGTTCATTAGATAATGAGATCGCATAAATAGCACAAATGAAATGAAATGTTAGATAATATTCTTGCAGTATAAGATAATCTTAGAATTGGAGGGATCTTGAGGAATCACATATTCTAATGGTATATCCCTTTTATAGATGCTTGAACAAATCCAGCAGTAGGTAACTCACTACCTTACATAGCTTGAGGAGATGCCACTTTCTGAAGCTGTTCAGGAACTAGAATATTAATATACATTAAAGGGCAAGAGATAAGGCCCTTTCAAGATAGATATGTGAAGTTGAAATTACCACATAAAATGAGAACCTCTGAACGCTTATACATTGTGGGTGGGAAGGTAAATTTGTACAGCCTCTGTGGAAAACAGCATGGAGATTTCTCAAAGGACTAAAAGTAGATCTACCATTCGGCCCAGGAATCCTACTACTTGGTATCTACCCAAAGGAAAAGAAGTCATTATATCGAAAAGATAACTGTACTCATATGTCTGTCACAGCACAACTCACAATAGCAAAGATATGAAATCAACCTAAGTGTTCATCACCCAATGAGTGGATAAAGAAAATGTTACACACACACACACACACACACATACACACACATACACACACAGAGAGAGACATACATACACCATGGAATACTACTCAGCCACAAAAATGAATGAAATAATGTTTTCTGCAGCAACTTGGGTGGAACTGGAGGCCATAATACTAAGTGAAGTAACTCAGGAAATCAAACACTGTATGTTCTCAGTTATAAGTGGGAGCTAAGTTATGGGTACACATGGTCCCACAGAGTGTAAAAATAGACATAGGAGACTCAAAAGGCAGGAGAGTGGAATGGGATTGAGGGATGAAAAATTACCTATTTGGTACAACGTACACTATTTGGGTGATGTGTATGCTAAACGCCCAGACTTCACCAGTATACAATATATCCACGTAACAAAACTGCAGTTGTACCCCCTAAATCTATAAACATTTTAAAAAAGAAAAATATGAGAATCCCTGTAGAACTACAGACTTACAAAATGGGTATATTAGAAGACAACAAGATACTAGAATAGGAAGAATCACAGAAGTTTGCTTATTTTAGTGTTTAATTGTTTGTAGTCTTCTATGGTTTGCTTATTTTATTTTGGTTTAGTTTCTGTGTTTGAGAAAAAGCACCACCGTGCCTGGCTAATTGTTTTTAATTTTTGTAGAGATGAGGTCTCACTATGTTACCCAGGCTGGCCTCAAATTCTTGGCCTCAAGCGAAACTCCCTCCCAAAGTGCTGGCATAACAGATGTGAGCCATCTCACCTGGCCTCTTTATAATATTATTTATTTATTTATTTTTTGTTAAATAGCTTAATTTAATCATTTCACAATACATATATATATATATATATAAATATATATATCAAAACATCACATTCTTTTTATTTTTTATTTTTTTGAGACAGTCTCACTCTGTTGCCTGGGCTAGAGTGCTGTGGCATCAGCCTAGCTCACAGCAACCTCAAACTCCTGGGCTCAAGCGATCCTTCTGCCTCAGCCTTCCCAGTAGCTGGGACTACAGGCATGAGCCACCATGCCTGACTAATTTTTTCTATTTTTGGTAGAGACGGGATCTCGCACTTGCTCAGGCTGGTCTAGAACTCCTGAGCTCAAACAATCCACCCGCATCCGCCTCCCAGAGTGCTAGGTCTTTATAATTTTTAGAGAATATTTATACATGCATATATATTATATTTAAATAACTTAACTAAGTCTACTAATGTTGATATTTTACTAGTTTGAGTAGAATGTAAAAATCATATGTCAATCTTCCTTTCCCCTCTTATAATTGTCAAATATTCCCTCTATGTCAATTTAGATCCACATCAGATAGTACCATAACATTTGCTTCAGTCATCAAACATAATTTAGGATATTCAACATGACAAGGGAAACTTACCATACTTACACATTTTTACTTTCTATTGTTCTTTCTTCTTGATGTCGATATCTTTCTTTTGTCATTTCCTTTCTGTTAAGAAGACTCCCTTTAGTATTTTTTTTAGAGTAAGTGTGCTGGCAAAATGTTCTCTTAATTTTTCTTCATCTGAGAATGTCTTGATTCCTAATTCATTCCTGAAAAATATGTTTAGTGAACATAGAAGTTTGGGTTAAAATTTCTTTTCACACTTGAAAATGTTGTGCCACTTCCATCTGGCACAACATGTTATTGACCACTCCCCCACCTCCCTGGGCAGCAGATGTATTTGGTGTTTTTTTTTTTTTTTGGTCTTCTGGTTGTTAATGCAATTTTAAATACATGTGCTTATCGTTTTTAGCATTTTTAGCAGCTTTGTGTATTTCTTAATCCTACCTGGTACTATTTTTAATTTTTAAAAATAATTTAAAATTGTACACTACCGTTTACTTAGTGTCCATTATGTGTCTTACTGGGTGACGTGTTTTTACCAAATAACTATAGCACTATGAATTTAAAATGACATGAACATGTGTTTTAGAGTTATTTATTCGTTAAGGATTTGTTCATAAAATATACTGATGACACAGAAAGCAAAACAAACATGGGTGGCCTTCATGGATTTTGCAGTCTAGTAGGAGAGAGAGAGATATTACACAAGTAAGCAAAGAAAAATAATCTGTGATTGCATATGTGGGAGAATGCTATGAATGACTTAAACACAGTATAGTGGAGAATTGCACAGTGAATCAACCTGGAAGATTATCAAGGAAGGCTGCACCAAAGGAACATTTAAGCTAAGACCTCAAAGAACAAATAAAAAGTCAGCCTTACAAAGAGTAAATTAAAGAGTGTTCTGGGCAATGAAAAGCCAGAGAAAAAGTAGAACCCATTGTAAATTCACACAGAGGGGCAGTGAGTGGCTCCACAACATCCTGAAACTCCCTTCCAGGGGCCATTTCTGTCTGGCTTTCTTCGGCTTTCTAAGACATGGCTTCTGTCCACCATCCGCTCAAGCAGAAGGTCGCATGCTTCCAGGACTTGACAATGCCGGTTTCTCGGCTGCTATAGAAGCCTCTGGTCACTAGATGACTACCCATGCCATCGGAATTCAAATATCTGAAAACAGTAACATTTTCCAATTTGTCCAGTCTCCAAAACACAAGGGACAAAGTAAGAAACTAAATGAAAAGATGTGTTTTGATGGGACAGTCACATACAATTCCCATCCTAATTCCGCCACACTTTAACTTCTTATATGTATAGGCTATTGTCTTTACTTGAGAAATCTTTTTTCCCTCCTTAGGAAGATAAAAATCTTAGGACGTAGGAAAAAAAAAAAAACCTGTAACGAGTCAGTAGTGCAGCTCTCTTGGCACAACTGGGTATACACCAATTTCTAGCTTCCATGCTCGGTAAGTTACTGCACCTCACAGCTGTTACATATAATACCTGCCTGGTTTTAGCTCCCAGGAATTGAAACCAGAATAAATACTAAGTAATCAGTCTGTGTGTGTGTGTGTGTGTGTGTGTGGTATTTGGAAATATAATCTCCATGCACTTTTTAAAAATACAAGTGTATAATATTGGTACAAGTGCTTTGCTGTCCTCAGAACAACTACACATACCCAAGGACACAGCAATGTTACCTAAGATGAAGCCATGTAGTTACAGTTTTTCTATCTCAATGTAATTCCCTCTCTGCTAAAGGCAGGGAGTTAACTAGTGATTGCCTCGGGAAAATGAGACAGATCGAACATTTTCTTTTTTCAGATAATGCTACTCACCCTTCCAGCAAAGCATAAGACTGGACAAAAGAGACAAGCATGGAGGAGATTTGTTTTTAAGTGATACAAACACCAGCCATCAGCCTGAAAGAAAAATAATATGCAAGACAAAAATAAAAGTAAATGATGACTTCATTAGGACATTATTAGAAAGATCACTGAAAATTGTAATTATACCACTTACCATTATTTCTCCTTTCCAAAATCAAGGCATAATCTATGGCCAAATATGTGAATCTAGCAAAATTTCACGTCGAATTCATGTTTCTGAGATTTTTAAAAATTCTACTTTGACCAGAAACAATTTAAATAAACATAACTTGACTTAAAAATAACTTAACTCCAGTGACATACCCCATCTCAGTTGCCTAAAAAGCCCATTTGACACCTCTCTCTCCTTTCTCTCTCTCTCTCTCTCAACCAACGTATTTCAAAGCATGTTGTATGAGTTCCATTAAAAGTTAAATTTCTCAGATTCCACGTTAGGTTCAATTTGAGAAATTTTGAGTGAAACAAAGCTGCATGTATACCTTTCTTCTGAGCTTTTCTAACAAAATGAGCTACATTCCGCACCCCACACCCCCACACACCCCACACACACACTTGAGCAAGGGACACCTTTAGGCATCAAGAGGGACACTAGTGTTCCTTGGATCAACACAACTCGGGAACCAAAGCCCTAGGCACCCTAGTCAAGCTGCAATATTAAGCCACAATTCATGGAACTCCTTGTGTGAAACAAAATATATATATATTAATTTCATTTCTCCTTTCATATTACAAAAGTTGCCCACAGGATGCGAGTCTGGTATCATCTACCACCTATGGTGCACAGCCTCATGCTTTTACAAGTTTCAGAAGCAAGGACCGCCTTTCCTTTTCCTCTTTATCTGCCTCAAAGCTTGTATCTTATGATTATCTGAGCTAGCTTTTGCATAGCTTGGAGTAGACACTAGGGACCTCATCCTCAACAGTCTTCCTCTTAATTTTTTTCTTTTTTTAAAGTTATACAATGTATCCAAAATGTAAAACAATAAAATCTTTTGTCGGATGGAGGGCAGGCGGGAGGGTGGAGGAAGTGTATAGTTACATAATGTGTGCCGTGTGGGCCACCTGGGCATTGGACTCGCTTGAAGCTCTGGCATGGGTGGGGGGAGGGGTGGTAAGGGAAATGTATGTAACCCTAACAATATTTGTACCCCCATTATATGATGAAATAAAAGGAAAAATAAAAATAAAAAAAAGGTATGTTTTCCTACTTATAAATAACAAAGCCATGTTTATTGTGGAAAATTCACCAGAATATAAAATTAAAATTAAAATCATCTAACTTGGTAGTATATGAATTTATCTTAAAGTTTATATTAAGTAATATATGCTTAGTAATAACCAAGAAAATTGTATCAATGTCATTAGAGGTTATTTGCCACTGAGGGATGTGCCGGAAAATTGCTTCAACATGAGATTTCCCACAATTATTAATACAAGGAAGGACTTGGCTGCCATGGGTAGAAGGAACGAGAAGGCTGAGAAAGCCCCACGCTTGCAGCTCAGGCACAGGACTGAGGCTGCACCAGAGCCACTACCACCAGCTTGGCAAAGTGCTGAGTAGTAAGCACAATAGTTGCCATGCAGGAGAGGAAAGAACTGGAAGACTGACACCTTCTGTGCGTGCGTGGGTACGTAGACATGCAAGGTTAGAAGGTAAGAGTGGCGCACAGACACTAGGAAAGCCCTCTGGCCCTACTGCTCCTCCCTGAGCACAAGACAACAGCAGATTAACACTGGAGGATTTTGTGGTTGCAGCTTGATTGAGTTTCAGCTCACACAACACGTAATTCACCAATTCAAAGTACACTATCAACGTTTACAGAGTTGTGCAACCATCACCACAATCAATTGTATTAGCAATCTTTTTATCACCCCCAAAAGAACCTCTGCACCATTTAGATATCACCTTTACTCTGCTCACTCCCCCGCCCCTGCCCACCCAGCTCTTGACAACCATTAATCTGCTTCCTGTCTCCCTAGACTTGCTTATACTGGATATTTCATATAAATGGAATTATATAATATATGGCCTTGTGTGACTCACTTCTTTCACTTAGCATATTATTTTCAAGGTTCATACATATCGTAGTGTGTATCAGTATTTTATTGTCATTAGGGCTGAATAATAAACCGGTTTTGTTTATCCACCTATTAGTTAGTGGACATGGACATTGATTCCACTTTGAGGCTATTATGAATAATGGTGCTATGAATATTGGTGTACAACTCTCTGTGCGGACATATATTTTCTTTTGTGAGGGAGATATACTTAGGATTGAAATTGCTAGACCAAGTGGTAACTTGACGTTTAACTTTTTGAAGAACTGCCAAATGGTTTTGCAAGGTGGCTGCATCATTTCCACTCCCACCAGCATCGTATGAGGGTTCTAATTTATCCACAACCTTGCCAACACTTGGATCTTTTGGACCACAGCCATCCTAGTGAATGAGAAATGGTATCTCACTGTGGTTTTCATTTGCATTTCTCAAATGACTAATGATGTTGACATCTTTTCATATGCTTATTGCCCATTTTGTATATCTTGATTGGAAAAATGTCTGCATAGGTCCTTTGCCCATTGTTAATTTGGCTGTCCTTTTCTTACTGAGCTGTAAGAGTATTTTATACTTGTGTATACTTGCATATAGAGTATTTGATATGTTCTACATACAAGTCCCTTATCAGATATGTAATTTGCATATATTTCCCCCCATTCTGTGGCTCATCTTTTCATTTTCCTGATGTTGCCCTTTGGAGCACAAAGTCTTTAATTTTGATGAAGTCCAATGTATCTATCTTTTCTTCTTTCATTGATTATGCTTTTGGTGTCATATCTAAGAAGGCAATGTCCAATGTTATGATATATCCACGATGATATCTGTGAGACATCCAATGTCATGAAGGTTTGCTCAAATGTTTTCTTCTGGATCTTATAGTATTAGCTTTTACACATAGGTCTTTGATGCATTTGAGTTAACTTTTGTGCATGGTATGAAAAAGGGATCTACCTATGTTTTTTGTGCTTGGATATCTGGCTTTCTCAGCACTATTTGCTGAAAAAACAAAAATATTTTTCCCCATTGAATTGTTTACCACACTTGTTGAAAATCAATTGACTATAAATGGGAAGGTTTGTTTCTGGACTCTCAATGTAATTTCATTGATCATATTCTCTTCATAGACAAGTATTACATTGTCTAGATATATGTAGTTTTCTAGTGAGTTTTAAAATTGGGAAGTTTGCGTCCTTATGTTAGGTAGATAGCTAGGATCTCTGGCTCTTCTCGGGCTAAGGGTTTCCTGCTTTGGTGCTGTTTTGAGCAATTGCTTCACCTGAGACGGATAAGGGTGGGCACTCCATTTTGGTGTTGCCACACCCTTAATCCTATCCTGAGCAACCGCTACACCTGGGGAAAGAGAGAATACTTTATCAATCTAGGAATTCCCCAGCTCAGGCATGGTAAGATTTAGAAGGTGGCCTAGAGTAATCTAAGGTAATTAATATGCCATTAGCTTGAATCTGCCTTGCGGGGGCTTTCTTAAAGGGAGCTTGTATATGTGGATGGAATTTTGAGGACACCTGTTGATCATTTGATAATATCCTACACCTTCCAAGAGCCCTCCTCCAGACTGGGCTCATTAAAGAAACAATCTGAGAAGTCAGAGGAAGAAAGAGAGGGAGAGAGGTAGGTCTGTCTGTCTCTCTCTCTCTCCTTCCCTCCCTCTTTTCTCTCTCCCTGATTCCCTCCACTCACAGAGACAGACTCGTTTTATTCGACAATAAAAAGCTGCTCATGTGAAACTGCTCCCTGCCTGAGGTCACTCCATTATATTGGCCTTGCTGGTGATTTTTTCCAAGAAAGGAGTCAGAGGACGGGGATAATAGCCTGGACTTGATGCTTTTGGTGTGTCTGGTCATTCTTCGGCCAAAAGCACCCAAGAACTGAGGACAGACACTCACCCTGACGTCTTTGGTGCCGTGACTAAGATTCTGACACT
Organism: Cheirogaleus medius; assembly: GCA_008086735.1. Lineage (NCBI taxonomy): Eukaryota > Metazoa > Chordata > Mammalia > Primates > Cheirogaleidae > Cheirogaleus > Cheirogaleus medius. The sequence continues at coordinate 4,258,348 of VBSM01000500.1, forward strand.
TTTAAACTTTGTTCTTTTACAAAATTGTTTTGGCTATTCTAAATCTTTGAATTTCCATATGTATTTTAGGATCAACTTGTCAATTTCTACAAAGAAGCCATCTGGAATTCTTAAAGGTATTGTGTTAAATCTATAAACCACTTTGGGTAGTCTTGCCATCTTAACAATACTAAGCCTCCCAATTTATGAACATAGGGGTTTTCTTTTAATTTATTTAGATCTTCTTTAATTTCTTTCAACAATGTTTTGTTGTTGAGAATTTGAGTTTTGCATTTATTTTACGAAGCTTATTCTTGAGTATTTTTATTGTGTTTTATGCTACTATAAATAGAATTATTTTCTTAACTTTATTTTCATACTGTTCATTGCAAGTGTATAGAGAATTGATTTTGTATATTGATTTTATATTCTGCAGGCTTGCTGATATTGTTTATTAGTTCTAAAAGATTTTTAGTGGATTCCTTAGAATTTTCTATATATAGGACCATGTTGTCTGTGACTAGAGATAGTTTTATTTCTTTCTATTTAATATGAATTTTTTATTTTTGTTTATTGCCTGTTGTCCTACCTAGAACCTCTAGTACAATGTTGGATATAAGTGATGAGAGTAAACATCCTTGTCTGCTCCTGATCTTACAGGTAAAGCACCTGGTCATTCACCATTAAGTATGTCTAGCTGTGGTTTTTTCAAAGATGCTTTCTATGACATTAGGGAAATTCTCTTCTAATCCTAGTGTGTTAAGTGTTTTTATAAAGAAAGGGTGCTGAATTTTATTAAGTGCTTTTTCTGTATTTGTTTGGATTATAATATGGGTTTTGTTTTTTATTCTATTGCTATGGCATATTACATTAATGAATTTTCAAATCCTAAACCAACCTTGAATTTCTTGGATAAATCTAACCTGGTTATGGTGTATAATATTTTTACATGTTGCTTGATTTGGTTTACTAGTGTATTGTCAAGGATCATTGCATCTATATCCATAAGAGATATTGGTCTGTACATTCCTTTTCTTGTGATATCTTTACCTGGTTTTGCTATCAGGGAATGGAGTGAGAGGGGTTATTTTCTCTTCTGTTTATTGGAATAGTTTGTGAAGAATTGGTGTTAATTCTTCTTTAAATGTTTGCTAGAAATCTAGAGAATTTTGTACCTTTTGTTGCACTAAAGGTAGTCATACATAAACAAACCTAAATTTAGCTTAACTCTGAGTATTTTTACTAAATTACCTCCAATAATAACTTGATAGGCTTGCCCTTTTCTAGGGGTAAATATTATTTAACTGAGTCTCTACTGTTCTGTACTATTTAACCAAAAATTATAAGTTGCAGGAGACAGAGTAGAATGATGATTACCAATCTGGGAAGGGTAGTGGGGAGGGGGACATAAAGTAGGGATTGTTAATGGGTACAAAATATAGTTAGATAGAATAAACAATATTTGATAGCACAACACAGTGACTGTAGTCAACAATAAGTTATGGTATGCTTTAAAATAACAGAATGGAATTGGAATGATCCTAACATGAAGAAATGTAAATGTTTGAGGTGATGGATATCCCAATTACCCTGATTTGATTAATATACATTGTATGCCTGTATCAAAACATCACATGTACCCTATAAATATATACAATTATTATGTGCCCATAATTAAAAATTATTTTTAAATAAAAAAATTACTAGATACACAAAAAAGCAAAAAAAAAAAAAAAAAATACATTGTCAAGGGAAAAAATAAACAAAAGAACCAGACCCAACACTAACTCTGTCTGTAAGTCACTTTTAAAAAACTACAATAAATATGTAAAAGAAAAAAAATTTTAAGTATAAAACATGACTGAATAGAGGGTGAATTTCATCAGAGGAAAACCGTAAGAAAAAGTAAAATGGAAATGCTATTTATTAAAAAGAAAAAAATGGTACAAGAGATAAAAACATTGAATTTGAAGTTAAGCCAATAAAAAAATTTCTAACTGAAATACAAATAGAAAAATTAATTGGAGTAGGAGAGCCAGAACAGAGCCTCTAAGAACTGTGAGTTAAACACAAAAATTCCAATATCCATATAATGGGAGACCTTGAAGATAATGTTGAAGAAGAAATATTTTAAACTACAATAGCCAAACCTTTTTTTGATAAATCAATGGAAGATACCAAAACTCACATTCCAGGAGATTAGAAAACCCCAAGTAAATGAATAAATTTTAAAAAGAAAACAAAACCACATAGACTTATCATATTCAAACTACTGACAACTAATTTTTTTAAGAATTTAAAATTTAAGAATTTAAAAAAGATATATAACATACAAAGGAAGAAAGATAAAAATTACAGTAGACATCTCATTAGAGACTGTGGAAGCCATGAAACAATGGATTGCCATACTTAAAGTATTACATGAAAAAAATAACTGTCAATTAAGAATTATATACCCTGTAAAAATATTTCTTTTTAAAAATGCTTTTTCCCAAAGGATAAGAGAATGCTGGACCAGAAGAAATGTGCTATAAGAAATAATAAATGAAGTACTTCAAGCAGAAGAATATCATATCAGACCAAAATGTTAATCTACACAAAGATATCCAAACATGGCAATATTGAAGATAAACATATAATAATGAAATTATCTTATTTTTAATTACCTTAAGAGGTTATTGATTTTTTTAAGACCAAATAACAAGAGTGCATTTTGAGGTTTATGACATATACAGACAGTACTTATTTCTCCCAGCAATGATATGTGGCAGTGTAAAGAATATTGCCAACATAGGAAGCTCATCCCTGATGTCCAGAGTTTTTATTGGGGGTTGATCAACTATGTGACTGACCTTAGCCTCCTGTTCCTCCAGAGGTAATAATTGCCTTGCCCAAGGCCCCCACCACAGATCACATTGTTAGCATAGGCTATCTAGTACAACTCAATACCCTCAGGTAAACAATTGTCTTTAAGGAATAGCATCTAGTCCCTTCTGTCTTTGCTAATCTCTTTCGCAAATGGTCACTTGGCTACTCCTGAACATGCATTTTCACTCTTTATGTACACAGGTTGAGAGTTTCCAAATCTTTTCATTCTGCTTCACTTTTAATTATAGATTCTGTCTTTAAATTATTCCTTTGATCCCAAATTTCAGCATAAGCAACCAAAAGTACCCACACAGATCCTTCTCTATTTTGCTTAGAAACTTCTGCCAGATACCCTAGTTCATCACTCTCAAGTTCAGCCTTCCACAAAGCCCTCAGGCACAGACACAGTTCAGCCAAGTTCTTTGCCAATTTATAACAAGGATGGCCTTCACTCCAGTTTCCAGTACTATTCAGATGAAACTATTCTTCGGTTCTATCTGAAACCTCATCAGAGTGGCCTTTATTGTCCATATTTCTATCAGCCAACTTAACCAATTTCACAGGAGTTCCAGACTTTCCCTAGTTGTCTTGTCTTCTAAGACTTTTTCTAGCCTGCTCCTCCAAATTCTTCCAGCCCCTGCCCATTACCTACTTCCAAAGCTGCTTCCTCATTTTCAGATAACATCCTACTTCTCAGTAACAATTTTCTGTCTTAGTCCATTCACTGTTACTCATAACAGAATACCTGAAACCTGGCAATTCTTAAGAAAATGAATCTATTTCATACAGTTATGGAGGGTGAGAAGTCCAAGTTTAAGGGGCCCAATCTAATGAGAGCCTTCTTGCTAGTGGGGACACTCTGAAGAGTCCCCATGTGTGGGTTGAGCATGCTAATGTGCTAGCTCAGGTCTCTCTCTTCTTATAAAGTCATCAGTTCCCCTCCTGTGATAACCCATTCATCCATTAACCCACTAATCCATAAATCCATGAATGGATCCAATTGCCTCTCAAAGGCTCCTCCTCTCAATACTGCCACATGGGGGATTAAATGTCAGCATGAGTTTTGGAAGGCACAAATTTTCAAACCAGAGCAAAGCAGGTGGTGTATATTTTTCCATCGTTTTAAATTTAACCTATGTAAAGTCTAGTCAAGATAAAGCTAGAGAGTATACAGGCAATTCAGGCCAAGCAGACTTTAGAACAAGGAATACTGACTGGGATAAATGGGTTAATTCGCCAAGAGTATATTATAATATTCTTAATATTATAATTATCAGGGGTCAATTGATAAAGTAAATTCACCATGAATACCTAATAATTGCAAATGTCTATTCATAAATATAAAGCTTTTCTAAATACAAGAGACAAAAATGGAACTGAAAGGGAAATAGAAAAATCCACAAATATATTTGGAAATTTTGGCATTCCTCTCTGGAATAAATAGAACATGCAGGGAATTGGTTAACAAACAGAAGATTGGAACAACATTGTCAACCAGCTTGATCTAATGTATATGAATAAAAAAATCCACCAAACAATAGAGTTTACATTGTTTTCAAGTATAAATTCAACATTCATCAGAGACATCATGATTAACACTGAAAAAGTAAATATTTTTCTAAGATAGGGAATAAAACAAGGATGTTCAAGCTTCAATATCACTGGATGGGTTAGCTAGTGAAATGAGAAAAAGAAAAGGAATAAAAGTTACACCACTGACTGTGCAGAAGCTTTTTAATTTGATCAAGTCTCATTTATTTATTTTTGTTGTTGCTGTGATT
>VBSM01000500.1:4263075-4289105 GCA_008086735.1 Cheirogaleus medius
AGAAGACAGAATAATGGCCAACAAACATATGAAAAAATGCTCAACATCTCTATTGATTAGGGAAATGCAAATCAAAACTGCAGTGAGATATCACTTATCTCCAGTAAGAATGGCCTTTATCAAAAAGTTCCCAAACAATAAATGTTGGCGTGGATGAGGAGAGATAGGAACACTCCTACACTGCTGGTGAGACTGAAAACTAGTTCAGCCTCTGTGGAAAGCAATATGGAGATACCTTAAAGCGATACAAGTGGATCTACCATTTGATCCAGCAATCCCACTACTGGGCATCTACCCAAAAGAACAAAAGTCACTCTATGAAAAAGACACCTGCACTCGAATGTTTATAGCAGCACAGTTCACAATTGCAAAGCTGTGGAAACAACTCAGATGCCCATAAATACATGAGTGGATTAACAAAATGTGGTATATGTATACCATGGAGTACTATTCAGCTTTAAGAAACAATGGTGATATAGCACCTCTTGTATATTCCTGGATACAGCTGGAACCCATTCTACTAAGTGAAGTATCTCAAGAATGGAAAAACAAGCACCACATGTACTCACCAGCAAATTGGTATTAACGGATCAACACCTAAGTGAACATGTAGGAATAACATTTGTCAGGTGTCGGGCGGGTGGGAGGAGGGAGAAGGGGATGGGTATATACAAACATAATGAGTGAGATGTGCAACGTTTGGCAGATGGTCATGCCTGAGGCTCTGCCTCAAGGGGGAAGTGGGGCATGGGCAATGTACGTAACCATAATATTTGTACCCCCATAATATGCTGAAATAAAAAAAAAGTTATACCACTGAAAAGAGATAAATAAAACTGTTCTATACACAGAAGGCATACATTTTTATATAGAAAATAACTATGGAAGCTACTTTTTAAAAATTACTAGAACTAGTAAATAAGTTTAACAGAGTTCCTAGCTACAGGGTCATTACACTAAAATTATATTTATTTTTAGATATTAATAATAAACTGTGGTAATTAAAACTTATAAGAACTGTGCCATAGTATATCTTACAAAATATGTGCAAGATTTGTATTCTAAAAGCTACATAACTTTAATGAGCAAATTCAAGGAATACCTACATCAATGAAGAAGTATACCATTTTCAAGGATTGAAAGACAATATTGTCAATACTCTGAATTACCCCAGAATTTATGTATTGATTCATTGTATACCCAAATAAAATCCCAGCAAGATTTTTTGAAGATTCCAACAAGCTGTTTCTAAAATTTATATTGGAAGGCAAAAGAATTTTAATAACCAAAACACATTTTCAAAAGGAGAACCATGTTGGCAAGCTCACATTATCTTACTTCTAAGGCATACTTTAAAACTACAGTAACCAAAATTATACAATATTAATGAATGGATAGAATGTTACCAATGGAAGAGAATAAAGAATCCACAAATAGATCCACACATAAATGGTTAGTTGATTTTTGTTAAAGGGATAAGGGATATTCAGTGGAAAGGATGGTTCTAGAACAAATGGACATTATTACACATGCTTTATGCCATATATGAGAATTAGTTTGAAATGATTCATATATCTAAATTTGAAAGTTAAAACTAATCAACTTCCAGAAGAAAACATTGGAAAAAATATTTGTGATCTTAGGGTTCTTAGGTTGGACACAAAAAGCATGAAATATATAAGAAAATATTGATGAAATGAACATCATCAAAATTATATATTTTACTGTTTGAAAGACACTGTTAATTATTTAAAAAGGATAAATCACAGAATGAAAGAAAATATTTGCAGAACACAAATAAAGGACTAATATTCATAACATATAAGGAACTTTCACATCTCAATTATAAGTAAAAAAACATTTTTTAAAAATAGCAAAGGAGTTATCATTATCTTCAACAAAGAAGATAAATAAGCACATGAAAAGATGGTCAACACCATTTGCCATTAGAAAATCAGGAGTTGAAACTACAATGAGTTGCCACTACAAAGCCTGACAATACCAAAGACTGGTGAGGATATATTAATATAATCACAGGAACTTTCATCCTATACTAGTAAGATTGTAAAATGGTACAGACACTTTGGAAAACAATTCATGAGTCTCTCATAAGGTTAAACATTCTCTTACCTTACTACCCAATACTCCTACTTCTAAGTATTTACCAAAGAGAATGAAGATATGTTCATACAAATTCTCCCTATGAACGCTCACAGCAACTTTATTCTTACTTGCCAAGACCAGAAGTGTGTTAAGTGAAATAAGTCAGACTCAAAGGCTATATTATGTATCACTACAGTTATATGAAAGTCCACAAAAGGAAAATTATCAGGACATAAAAAAGATCAAGGGTTGCCATGGGCTAAGGGTAGGGGAGAGGATTGATTGGGAGGATAGGCTTTTTGGAGTGATGAAAACATTCCATCTTGTCTGTAGTGGTGATTATATGACTATGCATTTGTCAGAACTAGGAGAATTGTGTACCTTAAAAGGTGAATTTTAAAAATATATACAATATACTTAAATATGAGTGTTCACAGTGCAAAGAAATAATAACTATTTGAGATGAGAGATATGCTAATTACCCTGATCTGATCATTATACATATGTATCAAAACATCATTATGTACCCCATAAATATGTATAATTATATGTCAATTAAAAATAAAAGGAAAGGAAAAGGAGAAACTTGAAGAAAAACTTAGACATTAAATAACAGGAAATAAAATAAAGATAATGTATAAAGAAATAGCTAAACAAATTGTGGTGTATCCACATCATAGAATAATGTGCTTCTATTAGAAAGAGTGAAATAGGTATTTCAGTTCACTTAGACCAATTTCTACAAAACATTAAGTGAGAAGGGCATGATGGAATAATAATTCAACATAAGTATAAATGAGGTTCCCCAAGAATGCCAAAATAATGAAACATAACAAATATCTAAAATTATAATGTAAGAAATATCTCTAGAAATAAATGAAGATCTGAATAATAGGCGAATTATGTCCCAGATAAGGGGTCACAAAAGGGTCAATATTGAAACCCATCCCGGTAAAGTTACTAGATATAAAAAATAAAGGAAATATCTTTAGGATAACCAGTCAAAAGATCTAGTCAGCTATGACGGGGGGAAAATGGCATAAATGGTGAATAAAACTTCACCAAAGAAATATTCAAAGCTACAAGGCAATAAAACAAGGTAAAATAGAAACATTGGTAGAAAAAGACCTGTTTCATTCTTTCTATCCATGACAGGTCAATTGGGAAAAATAAATACATAAAATATAAAGCCCAAGATAAGATAAATCATTAATAAATTATATATAGTGGATACCAATTGAACTCCATCATGAAAACAAGGATTATTCATGAAACCGTCACAAAATTGGCCATCTCTTAGTCCACAAAGTGAACATCAATACAAGATCTAGAATAGAAGAAACACCAACTATATTCTCTGAGTACATTGCAATAAAACGAGATATTCCCAAGAGAGCCAGGAAACAGGAAACCCTATCAATTCTCCCTTTAAAAATTCTTGTTAAAGAGGAAAATAAAATGGAAATTTTAGAATATCTGAAAATAATGATATATTATTCAGATCATATAGGATATGACTAAAATAGTGCTTAGAGGTTAAATTAAAAACCACAAATATTATGTGTCAAAATTAGAAGGGAAAAAATTACAGAATTATTAAATAAATCCAGAAGTCATTCTTGGGGGTAAGGGACAGATAAAACAATCTCAGAGACATTATATATAAAAAGCCCATTTCTAGAGCTTATGTATTGTATGATTCCATTTATATAGCATTACACAAAATGTGGTATATACATTCAATGGAACAATATTCAGTCATAAAAAGGAATAAAATTTTGGTAAATGCTACAACATAGATGAATTTTGAAAACATTATGCTAAGTGAAATAAACCCAAAAAATAGGACAAATACTGTATGTTTCCACTTATATGAGGACCTAGAACTGGCAAATTCATAGAGACAGAAAGTAGACTAAAGATTCCCATGGACTGGGGGAAAGGAGAGATGGGAGTTATTGTGTAATGGGAACAGTTTCTGGTTGAGATGATAAAAAGTTTTTAAATCAGTAGTGGTGATGGTTGCACAACATTGTGAATGTAATTAATGCTATTGAATTGTAGACTTAAAAATAGTTAAAATGGCAAATTTTATGAGATGTATATATACATACATATATACATACACATATATATGTGTATATATATCACATATACATATATATCCACAATTAAAAAGAATAAAGCAGTACACCAAAAACCATTGCATTGAACACTTTCAATAGATTAATTGTATGGTAAGCGAATTATATCTCAATAAAGCCGTCAAACAATAAAAATGGAAAATTATATAGATGGGAACAGTTTAATGATTTTCAGGGTATAGTGATGAGGAGGGTGATTTTTAAAAGAATAGCATAAGGAAGTACCTTTGTGGTGATGGAACAGTTCTGTGTCTTGATTGTAATGGTAGTTAAGTGAAATAAAATTGCCCAGAGCTACACATACACACACACTAACAAGTACATATAAAACTCATACAATCTGAATAGCGTCTAATCTAGTTAATGACATTGATACAATGTCACTTTCCTCATTTGGATACTTTTCTACAGTTGTAAAAATGTTGGCATTGGGAAAAGCTGGGTGAAGAATATCAGGACTGTACTATTTCTACTATTTCCTCTGGGTCTATAATTACAGGAGGATTAGAAATGACAAGGTATTCCTTATCTAAGGTGGCAAAAAAGAAAAAGAAATTAAAATACACAAAATATGCAATGATATAACAGAAATAACATAGATTCAGGAAAATCTCACATTTGAAAGTGGTTTTCTCAATCATGGCGAAGTGATTTTGGGATGAGATTGGTAATTGGATCTGGGGTATAACTGACTGATTCACATCTCAAATTTGGGCATTTCCTTTCCATCAGAAGCAGCTACCATCATCTATGGCACCATCATTTCTCATCTGCACCTTGCAATAGCCTTCCAAGTCATCTCTCTGATTCCATCTTATGCTTCTCAATCATTCTTCACACAATAGCCAGAGTAACCTTTTTAAAATGTCAATCCTATCTCATCACTAAAAAAAATCCCTTTCCTATATTAAAACATAAAAAATAATTCTCTTGGGTTATCTTCTAATTTTTTAGGGTTTTTTTTCATGTAATTCTTCTCTAAAGTTCATTTTTATGTAAGTTAAGTAGTTTATTTTTTTCCAAACAGTTGATTTTTTAACCTAAATTCAGTTATTATTCATAAATAAGACTTTCTCAACATACTTATTTGGGATGCCAGTTTCATCATACAATACATTCAATATACCATTATCTATTTCTGCATTACTTACTCTGTTAAATTGGTCTCTCTGTTAATTTGTGGGCCATTGTCATACTATTTTATTTTATTATTTTTTATTATAATCTATTGTATATTGCAACACCTGATCATATAAATCCTCCTTTGTAACTTCTAATATATAAAATTCTTGAATATTTGTTTTTGAATATTGAAATCAAAATTTTTGCAAGATTCTTAGCCATTTTATTTTCACAGAAAAATCCTTTATACATGCTTGCAAGTTCCAAACAAAGACGTCTTGAAACTTTCAACAAGTTTGCATTTAAGCATGTTATAGTTGGCATCCTGAAAACATGCAGTCATCTTATCCTAGAATGAAATGAGCCTGCTGGATTAATTCCTAATCATTTCAGCATCTACACTGCTGGTACTTCCAGTACAGTGGCTCTCGGTCCCTTGACCTTTTCTGTTCCAATGACTGTATCTTCCTCCCTCCCTCTGTCACTCTCTCTCTAGTCATATCCTAGGCCCTCATAGACCAATAATTACATTTCTTCTACATCCTCAGTTTCAAGCACTACCTCTTATCTTTCCTGTTCACTGCCTTGAGTACCCCAACTCCAAAGTTCTTAGATCCTTAATCCTATCCTGTTTTCATTTTCCTCTCACCCTCCTTTCATCGTTGCTGTTTTCCTTACACAGGTTAGGTACTATGTTCCCATCATATGTATTCTCCTGTGTGGATACACTCAACTCAGTTGCTGCTCTCTGCATTCACCCTCTTCACCTGATTAATTTAATGTTCTACTCATACCAGCACCCACGCAGCAGAATGTATTTGGAAGAAAATCATTATCCTCCTTTTATGTTCATGACCACCATTCTGCTGCCACCCAGCAATCCTATACCTTTTTCTAGCCCATTCGATCACCAAATCACCTAGTGACTATTTCATACATTCCTTGCAGTCAGCGATACATCTTTCTCCTCCTCCTTACTTTCAAATGATGATCTTGCTTTCACCACAGAAAGGAAACAGAAACAAGTAGCAAAGGACTTCCACATGCTCCTGTGAGTACAGTGTCCAGCCTCCCCTGCATTTGTGCCCATGTGGTTCACCTTCTATTATGTTGCTAGAGTTGAATGGTTTACGCAGCATCTAAGATCTTCTCTCCTAATTCTAAACTGAATTCCATTCCCTCTTGCCTACCCCAGGACATTGGTCCAGCAATCGTTCCCTGTCCTTCCTGCATCCTAAAATTTCCCATCTCTGGGTTCATTCTAATAAGTACACAAACTTTTCCCCCTATTAAAAAAAATAAATGTTATATTGATCTCATATCCTCTTTCACCAAATACCTCATTTATCTGATCCTCTGTATACAAAAATTTTTATAATAAAAGGGTTGTTCATATGGGCGATCTTCAATTCTCCTCCCACCATACTGTTTGGATCTACTCCAGTTGTGTTTTAACCCCCACATTTCATTGGAAAAAAATCTTATCAAGGTCACGAATGATCTCCATATTGTTAGATTTAACAATCGCTCTTCATTTTACACAACCTATCACAGCATCTGACTCAAGAATTACACCCTCCAATTTGATTCATTTTTTTAAAAAAAGTTGGCTTCCTCGGTAGCACACTTTTTCTTCCTCATTCTGTCCTCCAATCCCCTCATATAGGGCTGTCTCAGGTCCCATCCTTGGTACTCTTGTCTGTCTAAACTCCTGACCTTGGTAACCTGTTCCCGTTCCAAAGCTTTTCATAAGATTGAATCCTATGAAATTGTTGTGATTTTCAGTTAAAAATCATCAAGTGTTGCCACTTGTATATTGTTTAGCCTATATTCCATCTACATGGTGCCAACTCCCAGCTCAGAAGTATCTTCTGAATCCCAACCTGTGTCGTCACATGCCCAATCTGCATCTCCCTTGGCTATCTGATAGATATCCCCGCATCAGCTGCCCATAACTGAACTCCTGCTCATTTCCACTGAGCCCCTCCTCCTTCAGCCTTGCCCAAATAAATTGCTGGCATTTCTGTCCTTTCTGTTGCCCAAACCAAAAATCTTTGTGTCGTCCCTGACTGTTCTTTTTCTCTTGTGCCCCATATCTAGGCTGCCAAAACATCCTATTGGTTCTACCTTCAAACTATATCCAGGCTCCAGCCAGATCCTCTCCTCCTCCCTCCTCCCAGCCTTAACCTTCCACAGTCTGTTCACAACACAGCAGCCAGAGTCATCTTTTTACAACATGAGTCAGATTATTTCACTTTCTTTCTCCAACACACTGATGGCTCCTCATGTCACTCGGAGAAAAATTCAGATTCATCACATTGATCATTAGGATCTTCTTGACTTGGCTTCCTCTGACTTCGTCTATTCACACTATCCCCCCTTTCTTTTTGGGCTTCATCCTTGATGTTCCTTCTGCCTGGAAGAACATACCAGTTAATCAGATCATGAATTTCAGCACCTATATTAAATCCTTTCTCAAATAATACCTTATCCATGAGGCCTAGATGAGCAACCAACCCTTCCCTCCCAACCCTATCAAAGCACACCCAACCTCTGCAATCCTGCTGAATTTTCCGTTATTCCATAGTGCTAATCACCTTCTGGTACACTATATAATTTCTTTCTTTATTTATATTTATTATCTACCCCTACACAAATGCAAGCTCCAAGATTTTCTTGTTTGTTTATTGATTATATTCTAAGTACTTGAGTTAGTGTCTGGTATATAGTAGGTGATACTGGGTTAATATCATAAATGTATTTATTCTTTTATTTTAAAATATTAGGAAAAAATTATTGCAGTTTGTTCAGGATATTCTTATCTTAAACTACAGACAATCCTCACTTTAATCCATCACTTTCCATTCGTGGTTCCTTGCTTTTTCTTTGGACGCCAAAATGGCTGTCCAAAATCTGATCCACCAAGGGTGTTGATATCCAAATTTAAACTGAAATATCACCCTATTTACAGCCTTTAAAACCTCTATGACAATTTACAATACAAAGACTCCTTACTAACCACAGGTTCCCTAAACTCAGTTATACCAGAGATAAAATTTCTTTAACTGATTTTTTCCCCTCTCCTTAAACTTTTTAGTTGACACACTAAATTGATGCGAGTCATACCACGCACTGGAATATGGATCCGCCATTCATCTTGATACATCCCGATTCAATGTGTCAGCTGAATTTATTTTCACAAACCCTGCAGCTCCACAGAAATGCAGCTTTTTAAAAGTCACATAAAAATAATAAAAGATTGCAGGTTGGATGTTAACTTTCTAAAACACCCAGAGTGATGAAAGGGACTCCCCAACAGGAAGTGCTCCATCCCCATCCCTCAGAATAGCACACATCACTCTACTATGATGTTCAGAATACGACTTATCTGTCCTGGGTCTCTTCCAGGTTTGGTTTCTACAGCAACCAAAAAAATATTTATTGTAAAGTAATCTCATGTAGTCAGCAATGACACACAGAGACCTCAAGGCTGCCATTCGAGTATAACAGGAAACTGTTGTTCTCTTCTACTTTGAGTAACAATATTCTCTCTAGATCCCCAAAATGAGAGATCTGTAACTGACAGATGTACTTTTCTATGTGTAATAGAAATAAATTGTAAAGTCAGATATTGAATCTTGTTCATCTACTGGCTCTGGATTTAGGTATAAAAGGTCAGTGTCTCCTTGAAAAAAAAAATATATATATACACTTGGAAGAATTGTTTTCATGATGGATGGTGAATTGTATGTGTCAACTTGGCTAGGTCGTGGTACTCAGATATTCAGTCAAGCACTAGATGTTGCAGGGAGATATTTTTCAGATGAGATTAATATTTAAATAAGCAGATTTTGAGTACACAGATTACTCTCCATAATATGAGTGGGCCTCATTCAATTCGTTGAAGACCTTAAAAAAGAAAGACTGAAGTCCCCAAAAAAGAGGAAATTCTACCTTTGGACTCAAACTGCAACATCAGCTCTTCCCTGGGTCTCCAGCCTGCTAGCCTACCCTGCAGGTTTGGGATTTACAAGCTTGCCAGTTTCTACAATCATGTGCACCAATCCTAAACTCAGTCAATCTCTCTCTCTGTTTCTTTTTCACTCTCGCTCTTGCTCCCTCTCCCCAAGATATATATCTTATTGATTTTGTTTCTTTGAAGAACCCTTACTAATGTACATGGTATTTAATACCACTAAGAAAAAAAGTTTCAAATTAATATGAAGGAAAGTTACATTTTATTATTTTTTTCGATTCTCTTCTTTTCCTAGAATGAAATAAATTAGGTATCATTGAACCAAAAAGCGTATTTATTTGGTTAGTTTTAATAATCACTGCTTTTAAGAAGGAAAATAGCTCCTAATTTTGAACCTACAGAAGAACAGAACATAATGCTTCCCACCTAATTATATTTCATAGATTTAAAAATTCCTCTTTGCTAACGTAGGTTATTAAGTATCCTTTTCAGAATAGTTAGAGAGAGCACAACCCTGGGTTGACATTTGAAAATTGTTTCCTTAATCAAAATATTTGAAATGTTAGGCTTAAGGTTTATTCTCAAAGGGGATTCATTTCATTTTTCAAAATAACAAAAATAAGAAAAAACAAAGTCTTATTTCAGAGCATGTTTCATCTGCCTGGTCCTTAGGGGTGGGGCAGAAATACATTACCTATTTGGGTGAATTATAGTGTCTTTTATCATGAGGGAATAAAATTTTGTCATCTCCTGCTTTGCTCTTAGCAAAACTATAAGAAAAATATGTATAAAATGCTTTAAATTTCTTTTTGAACCATAGTTGAACTCAAATGGACAAACCATCAGTACAGCATGGTGGTTATGAGTGTGTCTGAGGTAGAATCCTGATTCTACCACCTAATAGTTGCAAAAACGTGTGGTGGGTTTTAATCTCTCTGGGCCTCTGTTTCTCATTCATACAGAGGGAAAATAATTGTACCTTTTCTCATGTTATTGTGCTGCTTGAATTAATTTAATGCTTCTAAAATCCTTAGAATGTAAACACTTAATTCATTAGTTGTGCATATATTATTAGAGAGGTTCTAGTTTGTCTTTCTGATTGTGTCTATACATAAAACTGGTTAAGTAAAACATGAAGAGGTAAATCTTCCTATTTTATTATGAGTAGGAACAAGTTCCTAATTATTTGGTTTCAAAAGTTTTGTTAGTTCCGTATATTTGAACATTTGGCCCACTGATCAGACGGAAGCTGGTTTTCAGCCAAGAGCACATTCCTGAAATATGGTGTCTGTGCATCCATGTAACAAAGTTATCTATCGTACTACCTTATTTATGAGAGCTCAGATTTCTGATGATGATGGTGAATGATCAGTTCTGCTAGAAATTCTCCACTTTAGTTCTCTCTTCTGCCATTTTAGCAGCAAACTGTAGGCAAGTAACTTATCTTTTCTCCAAATTCATTTTGTAGAACTTTATCACAGAACACTTGGCTACTTTTTTTTGTTCTTCCGCCTTCCATTCCTTCTCCAGTGCCACATTCTTCATGGGTTCCATTTTTCCTTGCTTTTAGATTGCTTCTCTTTTTTTGTCCCTGTTTCTGTATAATTTCCTTTCGTAGAAGAATGGTCATTGAATGCTTTACTCTCATTTTACTTTGGTTTCTCTTATTTTTCCATTTTGCTGTGCTGTTTTCTTGTTTTTACTTTTGCCTGATCAGAGAAGGTAAAACTAAAATCCACGTTCAGGTACTGTAATTAAAACATTACAAAACATAAAACATCCATTAAACAATTTCCTTCTAAATAAATTAATTGAATCTGAGTTTTTCAGCCTATATTTTCTCTATTTTCTCTTCAATGCATAAAATTAAAGAATGCACAAAATTTGTATCCTCCCCCAACTACAAGGGTGAAATAAATCTTTACCTTTTCCCCCCACTGTTTCATTTTTATGTAAGGTAGTTGCCATATGGACATGTTAAAAATCACATCTAAAATTATATGCATGCAGATGTTCTGAAAATACTGGTTTTAGAGAAAAATATTTTTTTCTGAAAATCTGGAACATCAGACATGTTCCATCTTTATTTAATGGAACAGTCTAAACCTTGCTAAAATTATAACTTTCATGATTGATTACATCATTGATCAAACCAAAGCTATTCTGGCATTAACATCTGTTAATCAACCAGATGTTCTCTGTGGTCTCCCTGACTGAAGAAGACTCTTTCCCTGCTGGTTACAGAGTAATGGAGAAGTGTTTTGGTTTTGGGTTTTGTTGTTGTTGTTTTTGTTTTTTGCAAGTGACTCTTCTCAATACTGAAGGAAGGGGAGCAATATAAATGCTAAAAAAGCAAAAAAAATGTATGATGACTCTATTTAGACTTGAACTCTGCTCTACTGGAGTTGAACACACACAATCTGTGTCCTCCTTTGGGTTAATAAGTCTGAGTCACTTTGTGACATCAATTACTGTCTTATTTTAAGGGAGCATATTTTGACTTTCTTTCAGTGACACATCTGCAATCCATAAAAAAAAATACACTACTTATAAATCACAGCTATTTACCTATTTTATAACTCAATGTCTTACTAACCCTTGGCTTGTCCAAGTAAAATGACAATATGTATATTTGCCTACTAGCAGTGATGCCAAATTCTCGGTGAATGATTCACAATTAAAATCTTTTTAGTTACATCCAGGCATAATTTTTTTTTAATGCTCCAACAAACTTAGCCTTATGCACTTGATATAAAAGAGAGAAAATGTGGGGGGAGAATGAAGGAAGGAAGGGATGAGGGAGGGGAGGGAGGGAGGAAGGAGAGAGAAAGATCACAGTCTTTGATTTTTCTCTATCCCTAAGAATGTCTCAAATTAATGTGGGCCCGAAGTTACCCCTAGGAAGTATGAAATCAGAATAACATTTTAATTTTTGCAATCTCCCCTCACACCTCATTCCATCCCTAACATTTATATATGTTCTGCTTTAAATAAAGCTAAAAGAGCATTGGACGCTATAAATAGAAGTTACGAAGCATTTTAGCCTTAGTGATCCAAAGGGAAATGCCCAATGTCGAGGTCAGCCTTGGGGTCATGGGACAGCTGAGGAGACACCTGCACATCGCAGGGCCTGAACTTGAGTTAGCAGCAGTTAGCAGACCAGCCTCTACTCGCCCCGCTCCCTCCCTCCCTTGCTCACCTCCTGCATCTGCATCCCTGTCTAGGCAAACAGCCAGGACAAGAGACAAGCAGGGCTGCTTGTGCCTCCCTGAAGACAGTGGAGTCACCACCACACTGGGGCTGCACTGTGCGCTTTATGACAATGTCATTCCTGTCCCTGCGTCATCTCATCCTCCCCACAGACCTGTAGGGTAAGCGCTGTATTACTAACACTGACTTCACAGGCAAGGTCACTAAGGTTCAGCATCATCAAGTGACCACCTAGGGAACACAGGTTGTGTTGTGGACCGTAATTCTAGCCTTGGTCTTCAGATCTCACATTAGAGGGCTTTTTTTCCCCTATTCTCCAGAGTAAAGGAGGTGGTTCACAGTGAAAGGTCAGAAAGCATCAGGGCTGAACACGCTGACATTTCTTCTTCGTCCATATCACACACACTCTCAGAATAACATACACAGACTCACAAACATCCATTATACTGGGTGGAGGACGGGTGGCAGGGGCAATATATGTATCCCCAACAATACTTGTACCCCCATAATAAAAAAAAACATCCATTGCACTCACAAATCCAAGATGCTGGATTCATAATTTGGGGGGAGGGGCAGGAGGGTGAATGTCTCCAGAGACAGTAGCCTGGCCATGTGACAGTTGTTTGTCTCTTGTATCCATGGAGAAGGAAGGAACAGTGATGAATTTTTGCTCACAAACAACCGTTGAAAAAACAAAGAGCCAAAACAATTTATGTTTGTGAGTGATCTCTGCCAGGTGGGACAATCACTGACCTTTTCTAAAGCCACTTGCAGTGTTGAGCTGTATTCGTTTGTGTTTCACCATAGGGAATCACAATGAGAATTAATAACAGATTTTTTGACGGTAGGAGGGCTGGAAGGACTTTGATTTTGCTGCAGAGATCTGGCAGGCTGTTACCAGGATTCTGAGCTTCTCACCCTTGTGCGAATGACACAATATTTCGAGGTCAGGAAAAGATGGACTTTCAGGTGGAGTCCCCAGGGAAAATTCATTCTTTTCCCAGCTAAGTTAGTGTCCAGCTGCAGCCAGACCCAACTGGGCACATCTCTCTTTTTCCTTTTCACAAGTTGACTCTACATTCAGATAGTCATAAGGGAGAAAGATACCTAGCTCATGAAGTCACCTGTCTCAGTCCCTCCAAGATTAATAATTTTTTGGCCTTTTTAAAAAATATGCTAATATGTGGTCACTGGTTTGTTGTGTAGCCTTGTGATTATAAAGCATCTTGGCTCAGGATATAAGAGTTTCTGTTCAAATACAAGTTCTACCACTTATTAACCACACTTTCTTCATCTGTTTAATGGAGACAACAATAACTAGCTTTTAAGGTGATTGTGAAGATTACAAGAGCAATATATGTAAAGCACCTAACACATTGCCTAGCACATAAAAAGTATTTGGTAACTAGTAACTCTACAGATAGCATAGGAATGTATGTATGTCCCAAAGAAAATTAAGGAATAAATCTCACATACTAAAAAAATTAAGAGAGGAAAACCCTCCTAAAAAAAGAATGTCACAACTCAACTCTAATTCTTTTTTTAAAGTCCTTCTGAAAAACTGTAATCATGTTAGAAATACTAAATATAGCACCAATATTATATTCCTAGTCCTACTTACATGTCTTCAATCTGCTAAGCCACCGTCCCTGGACTCTTGTTAGCTCTTCTAATTGAACTTTGTTAATGTCACTGGCTGGAAAGAATAAGGTAGAAGCCAATCAGGACGTGGAAGACAAAGCTCCTTCATACTGTCCTTTATAATTCAAAGAACTTGAATGTTTTGTATACTCCATGGGCAGTTCAGAGCAATGTCAAGTTGATTTCCCAAAGGGTA
Source organism: Cheirogaleus medius (assembly GCA_008086735.1). Classification (NCBI taxonomy): domain Eukaryota; kingdom Metazoa; phylum Chordata; class Mammalia; order Primates; family Cheirogaleidae; genus Cheirogaleus; species Cheirogaleus medius. The sequence continues at coordinate 4,277,468 of VBSM01000500.1, forward strand.
GAATTCAATGTTACAATCGTCACATATATGAAATACAGACTTGCGTACTTGAAGAAGAGAGCACAGCTAGAATGTATTCCTTGTTTGAAGTCAATTAAGGTTGTAGTAAAACCACATAAAACACTATCTGTAGCCAACTAATTCTTCTACAGCGAGGATGTTGATTTATCTTGCTTCTGGTGCAATATATTTTTCAAGGGTATTTTTTTCCTTGGCTTAAGAGAGAAAACAGTTCTGCTGCTCAAATAAACAACAGTGACTTTTTTGTGTGTGTGAAAACTTAGCAGGGATACTTAAAATTGAAAGTTGCAGGTGTTTACTGCTGGTCTTTTACAGGGTGCTTACTTCAGGCTACAGCTAAAGGTAACAGAACTTTTTCTCCTGTTTTATTTGCCCTCTGTATTTTAATAAGTCTTTGGCCATTAAATACTCCCTGCATTGAGAACAGAGTCTGGATGGCAATAAGTCCTCATGAATGTCTATTGAATAAATCTATAAACTTCCATTTTTGTTTTCTAAACTGTTTATGCCCAGATATGTTCTCTTGGTATAATCAGTAAGAATCAAGCAACAACTGGATGATCTAAGCTGACTTATATAGAGACACACACACATTATATCACATATATAACATGTATGTATACATGTATGACACATATATGAGATATATATGTAAGGGTAAAGTTATTGCTCTAAGGGTAAAGTTGAAATTCTCTAGTATGGCATTCAAAGTTCTTCGACAATTGTCTTCTCTATACATTTTCTGCTTCCAAATCATTAGTGTTTTACTCAAGGTATTTATTCACTTTGCTTCTTCCATTTCTTTATTTATTCTATTTACATGCATATAATTATGAAGAGTTATTGTTTTTCCTCTGCTATCAAAATTGTTCCTTTTCTTCAAGCCCCAAAGTCATATGTATTCCTCTATGGTAGTTTCCTTAATTCTAAGTTCAGAATTGATTATTATACTCATTGGGTATCTAATTCTTAGGTCACATTGTTAACCTTAGCTCTGAATATACTCCTCTTCCCATTGTTTTGAAAGATCCTTGAAGCCAAGTGTCAGCGTCTTTTTCCAATGTTTATTTCCTAGCTCTTTAGCCTAGGCTTTGTACTTAAAGGAAGTGCCCAACAAATATTTGGCAAATGATCCAGGAAATGAATGCATGTACAAAAGCAGTGTCAAGCGTGTTTCATATGTGAAGCATGTTGCTAGGCACCAGTGTTTATGAAAATGGCTCATCATCATCTAGTCTCGGTTGCAAAACAAAGCCTAATGGTTTCTCTCTGTGTAGTCCACCTCATCAAAGGTTTGTTGTTTCCTTTACAGTTGTTCATTTATCTCAACTCTTTGAAGAGGTTGGAGTTCAAAGCTGTCTTATACCTTTTCTTCATATTTTATAACATATTTTAGGCTCTCTTGAATTAAGATGCATAAAACCACTTACCCTAGAAAAAGCATAAGAGATCAAAGTAAGATACCTCTGCAGAGTACACTTAAGAATTAGGAAAGAGTAGCAATATTACCAATATAATCAGTTCAATTGTATCTACCTTTGAAAGCAAAAAAATCTTTCTTTGCTTTTCCAAGCCATCGATGTCCACTTCCTCTTATAAATTCATAGAACATGGTGTTCTACTCGTTTGCTAATCACTGCCTTACATAATGTTCTGCCTTACTGCCTACTACTATCACTTATACTTCTGTTATTTAATTTCACTATGCCTATAGCTGATCTCCCTGCCACATTTTAAATTCTTTAAGCATAAAATCTCCATTAGAAAAATTAGCAGTCTTCTCTATATATTATTCAAATAATAACTCAATTTTTTTCTTTGTTTTAAACTTTAGAAAATATAATGAAATATTCATGCTTGTTGGTTTTATTTGGAAGAGGAGAGTCCTTTCTTTTGTTTAGTTTGGTTAATTTCACTCTAGGTTACATGTGTGGCCTTTGCCATCATTTACTTTTGCGACAGTAATCAAGGCATTTAATGCAAGCAACCTTCACGTGATGTATTTTCATTGAGCAAGAAAGCTTTGGTGGAATGATGTTAAAGGGAATCATTTTGTGATTCATTATTTTGCTCAGGACCTGAAGTATGGTTCTAGAATTGATTCTGAGAAGCAACAGGAGGGAGAAGAAAAGATTCACTCTGTGTTAATAATGATGGTGTTTAAATGCCAAGTATGATTTCAGCTCACAACCTTCACCATTCTGTACCCTGATGTAGTCTGCTACTATTTTACCCTTCTCATTGTTTCAGTTACTATCTATACTATAAGGAAGGATTTGCTTCCTTCATGTCTCTCCACTTGCCTCAGATTTTTAGCTTCATATATGATTTCAATGAGAAGGAACTGAAAGCAAATGAGGGGTTCCTGTGGGATCCTTGAGACTATTTAGCTATGAATAAATAAACGATTATGAGAGTCGTGTTTAAATAGTAGCATTAAACCAGCCCCAATCTGGGGAGTGAAAGCATGTAAACAAAAAGCAAAACTAGCCTCTCTGCTCCTCACCACCAACCCTGACTGCATCTAACTTGGAACACCAAAATGACCCATCTGTATTCTTTCTCCACTCAGTTTGAATTTGGGGGGAAAAAGGAGGAAGTGGTCAGTCAGAAGCAGCAGGTAGAATTAAAACTACCCCTAAGAAAATTAGAACACCTGTAGTGCTAAGTAGCTCTCTTTCTCTTCACCACAAAAAGATTGCATACGATTCCAGTTACATTTGGAATGAAAAGTTAAGGAAACGCTGTTGTTCCATGTTTTTTTTTCCTGAATTTTCTACAAAGCAGCTCCATTTTAACATCAGCAATGCCATAATGCCTTGCCAAGCATCCACTAAAGAAACCATCCAATTGGCATCAGCCTGCCCAAGACATGGTGGGTGGACAGTTTTATATTTTGGAATGTCAGCATGCAACCTTCTCAGTAAAGGCCTCTGAAATCCTGAAGCCAGAAAGTCTGCTTGCAGAATAGAACTCCTCAATGGAAGGCTCAGAGCTCATTACCTTTAAAGAGGTCCGAACTTCCTTCCCCACACCCACCTGACAGATGGAAAAATGAAAAGGGTACTCATGACGGGGCTTCAAAGGGGTGAAAACCTTTGTTAATATTTCTTGGAACCATGACTCTGGGAATTCTCAGACAGCATTTCTGTTCATTTAACCTGCAAAATCCTCTCCCTGTCGTGTGGTGTGTAACCGAGTTAATTCCCAGAGCCAGCACGAAACTAACACGATGACAACTTCTCTCTCAGCTCAGTTTGGGGAACATGCAGTGTCAAGCTCAAAGTGACAACCGCATGTCCCAATGCCTTCAAGCAGTGAGGAACAATACACCAAACTTTTGAAATCTGCCTTGAAGCCCATTTGCATGGGTCCGGCCCCTGCCGCTTGTTACCGATAGGTGGCGCTGCTGCAAAGCAGATCGATACACGCGCAGCGCCTGCCCGGCTGTGTTGGACAGCCAGCCTGGGGACACAGGTGCACACCCCGACTCCTATCACAGGGACCAGCCCGTTCTGCTACCAAAACATTTATTCACTAAGCAGGGGATTTACCCACAAATTAAAATAGCGTATTTGCACAGGAACTAAATGTTGACCTATATTTAAATAAATTTAGGCTCTTTTTTTTTTTGATCATTTGGGATTTTTTTTTTTCCTTAAATGAGCTTGACTGTAGTTACCTGCATTAAAATATTTTTAAAATATTCATTACATTAGGATTTCTTCAGCAAGTCCTACCGTTAGAGCATTGTTGTTGTCTGTTTGAATATATGAGAAACCAGACTTTTTTTTCCCCCTCTTACCTGGCATTGTACTTCTTGACTTTAAGAACTAATGGTACCACAGGCCATGAGCAAGAACAGGAGTTCTGACTTCAGTTCTGTCTATCCAACAGAGAGAAAAAAAATCAAAACTACATCAAAGTGTGCATGTGTATACACACAAACACACACATACACATAAACATATACATACATATATACATATATATGTATGTACTTATCTTCTGGACAAAATCCACCCTATGCTATTCATGTGTTATTTTGTATCTTGATAGGGGAAATGTAGTCATTTTATTGAAATTATGTGCATAAAGTGAGGTTAAAACAGGAACAAGTTGAAAATCACTCCCATTCATCTGAATTGAGTTGTTGATCAGCTAAAAAGAAGCTGGGCAAAAGGAAATGCTAAATAAAGCCAATTGTCCTGCCCTCCATATGGTGGTCTATTTCTCTTCCACAGTTGTGGGGATTATTAGCCAGTAGCGATATTGGAGCTAAGCTTCCTGGAATTAAGATTCCCCAGGGAAAATAATATGGACCTGTACAAACTTCCAAACTCACAAGACATCTCTGAATTTCTTCCTTCATAGAAAAATTACTCAAAGGCTTCCAAAATTGGTCCTGAATATTTTTTTTGTAATTCTGATGACAGCCATTTCCAGTGACATCCAACATAACTTCCCCCAAAATCATCCCCTTCCTCAAGAAGCTACTAAACTGAACTATCTCCAGAAGCTAGCTGTATACTTTCTACCTGATTAAGTGGGGTCAGGAAAATTTTAGTTTTACAAGCTTGGAAGAATCAGGAAGAACAATAACAACCATAGTGCATATCAATAGCAATACTTCATATTAACGTTATGGGACCTCAGTTGGTCTCAACTCTAGTTTTGTCACCAGTGCAGTTTGTTTACTCCTGCCAAGCTCAGCCTTTCTAGGGACCATCTCCACGGAAGCAAGTTTAGCACATTCAGCTCAGTGTTTACTGCATCTGAAACCTAAGCTGGCCATCATCATAGGTTTCTGAGCATTCTTAAGGTATCCCATTAACTAAAGTTCCATGATAATATTTTAAAATATCTGGTTTTAGGAAGTCTGCCTTTTCACATGGTAGGTAAATAATACATTTCCACGTAAGAGAAATGTGATAGTATCAGGGAAACTGTTCCAAACTCATGACCTCCATCCCAATTGAAAATTATTGAACCATATAAATTCAATATTATAAAAATCAGTTGCTAAACCTCCTACAGCTAAACTTTATGTTCCTTCCTGTCTCATGCATGCTACTATATGTCTTTCCAAATAATGTCTTTTAAACTAATTCATAGTTTTCTTTTTTTTAGAAAAACATTATCTTCCATTTCTAAAGATAGGGAATACTTGAAACCCCACCAAATTATTTTTCTTAATGGTACAAACATTTTTTAAAGTCATCTTTCAGTCAATGTAGGGTCTACGTTAGATAGGTGTTGAGAAATTTGCTCTATTTCTTATCTCTCTCTTTTTTCCTCTCCTCCTTTGCTTCCCTCCCCTTCATTGTCCACATTAAATTTAAAAACAAAAACAAAGAAATAGGTGCTTGAACCCACTCCAAGAGATTCTTGTTCACTTGCCATGCAGGCAAGAGATTTTAGAACCAGATATCCAGTGAAAGGTTAGTTTATTGAATTTTTTTTAACAACACATTTCCAAATCATCATTTCAGAAAACCCATGACACATTCATTGGTCTCATGAATTTTTATTAAGTTCTTAGTCAGTGGGGCAAATTAAATTTTAAGGTAGTGGTTATCAAAGCTATAATTCTTCAAAGTGCTTCATCTCAATCATAGAAGAATATTCTTAATAGTACTCAACACTCTCTAAAATGATCTAATTATTTGTATCATGTTTATTCTCTCTCTCCAATTGAATGGAATCTTCATTGAAAAAATACTAGAATAGCACTTGGTACATAGAAGGGACTCAAAAAGTAACTATGATGATTAAATGAATTAAACAATATCCCACACATTCTGGTATCACAGGTAGATATCACATAAAAACTTAATCCGCATGCATTGTTTGTGAGAATGAACAGTGTGGTATAGCTACTTTTGAAACCAGTTTTCCAGTTTCTTATGAAGTTAAAAGTACACTCACTATGTGATCCAGCATAGTGGGACCCAGCAATCCCACTTTCAAATATTTACCCAAGTGAATTGAAAACTTATGTACACAAAAATATCTGTACATGAATGTTCATCGCAGCTTTATTCATAATTACCACTTGCTGGAAACAACCAATATGTCCTTCAATAGGTGAATGAATGAGCAACCTGTGGTACATTGCTGCAATGGAATATTACTCAGCAATAAAAAGGAATGAACTGTTGATGAAACTTAAACTCATTTTGCTAAATAAAAGAAACCGGACCCGAAAGATTACATATGGTATACTCTATTTAAGGAACAGTCTTGAGGAGGCAAACATTGGGAGTAGAAAACAAATAAGCATTTGTTTGACAGATTTAAGGAGGGAGAGAAGTTGACTACAAGGAGGCTATAAGGGAATTTTTAGGGTGATAGACAGTTCCATATGGTTCCGTGGAGGTATATACATGACTCTATGCATTTGTCAAAACCCATAGAACTGTATACACAAAGAGTGAGCTTTACTACATGCTAATTAAAACAAACAAACAAAAAAACATTGGGGTAATGCCAGATGGAATGCAGATTCTGACACATGAATTTAACTATATTACAAATATGTAAGAAAACCACACTGATGAGAGTCAGGCAACTAAGAAAATGAATTGTAAATCATGGGAGCCAAGTTTCTCACCATCAGAGAAAGGAGTTTCAAATGATCAAATGGAAGGTGGATTACAGCAGGAGATGTAGTATGAACTCATGTTCATTTAGATAGACAGATGTGTGTATACCTGGGGTAGTATTCATATAAATATATTTCCTAGTTCTGCACACTAACAAAGCCTAAACGCAGTGACAGTCTAGTAGCAACAAGCACAATTAGCACACAGAACTTTGGAATTCTAAATGCCATTCTCCAGTAACAGGAACCAGAGATCCTTGCAGAAATAGCTGACTTTAGAGTAGGGTCCAAGAAAATACAAGATGATTCTAGAACATCTTTAAGTGCCAGAAATTAAAGAAATGCTAATAAAAAAAGAAGAGCCTATCAAAACAGACATAAGAGCTCCCGACAGACATTGGAATAAAATAAAGAAAGTATTGGATTATAACAAATAATAAAATACATGTCTGTGACATGTTGACATAAATACATGATCGAGTAAATAAATAAATGGGAAAATATTACCTAACCGAAGAATCCTTATTTAGAATTAATAAACACAGAGGAAATGAAGGAAATTTTAAAAACACCATTAGACCCCATAGTAATAATTTATTTCTTGCAAAATCTACTGACAGATGCTAAAATTAATGAACAAACTATTGACAGACTGAATGTTTGAATAGCCTCAAAGTAGTCTCTTCCATAACACGTACTAATTGCCATCATGGTTTTCAATAAATGCTCACAAATTCTTTGGTACTCCTTCCTGTAGACGGTGCACTTTAATCACCCCCCCAAAATGTGGGCTGCATTTAGGAACTCGCTTCTAATGAACAGAATATAAAAAGGGAAATGTAATAATTTAGTGGTGAAACCTGGCAGACACTAGCTTAATGAAGTGTTTGAGGTCAACATCACCAGTAATAAGTCGCAATGATGTCATGCACTGTCTGCTATGATGTGATGACCAGGGCATTTCATCTCTCCAGTATTTTTCCCCAAAATCTCTAAGCTCCACCTAATCATGAAAAAAATCTAAGACAAACTGATGCTGAGCGACATTCTGCAGAAAATCTGTCCAGTACTCTTAAATGTGTCAAGTTCACACACATACACAAACAAAGTAAAACTTGAAAAATTATCAGAGATTGGTGGAGACTAAGGTGGCAAGAGGACTAAATGCAAAATCATATCTTGGATTCCATTCTGGAGCAGAATGTTTGAAACATCATGTTTGAAACATCATGTTTGAAAAACCAGGGAAAAAACCCAAACCTGTTGTTTAGCTAATAGTATTGTACCAATGCTAATTTCTTAGTTTGGATAAATATACAATGATGATATACGATGTTAACATTAGGGAAAACTGGATGAAATGTACATAGGAACTCTCTGTACTATCTTTACAATGCTTCTGAAAAATCTAAAATCATGTCCAAATAAAAACTTTTAAAAAGAAAAACAAGTTAATAATCCATGCCAAATGGGTAGGGAAGAGCAAAGCTGTCTGAGGATACCTCTGTGAGCCTCTTATCAACAAGGGAGCAGATAGAAACTGAGGTGGTTGACAGGTGGTTAGGATTTGGAGATTTTGGAAGCAAGAGAAAGGTGCAGCAGGAACAAGTTATAATAGCACCAGAAGTGCGCAGACTCGGTTGAGACAGCAATGAGTGAGTGTTGGGCTGGGCCTAAAGGGAGGAAGGGTTAATAGGGGATTTTTTTATGGTATATATAATGGTATTTCGATGTAGGCATTTGATTTAATTACCTGCAACGTTTATTTTTCTAAATGAAAATATCTTTTCCCTTACTCCAAGATGAAAGGGTGAGTTCCTTACTGTATTGCAGACACTATGTCATCAAACTGTGTAACTGGTAAAGATTTAGGGTTGGGTTGGGTTTGGGGTGTATATTTCAGCTACCAATGAATCCATTACTGGCCAAAATGGCTGATAAAACATAATATATTTAAGCCAGTGTCTTTGTAGGTGCTTAGATAAAGAAGTGAAGGTCATTGGTCTGAACTCTTATTAATGAGTTAGAACACCAAGAAATGATGCAAGATTCCCTGGATCAGTATTTTTTTTAAAAAAATAATTGTCCATCAAAGACCCTGCCAAGCGCCCAAGAGTCACTGCCTTCAGATATTGGCTATTTCTCCTCACAAGGTGTTTCCTACCCGAAGGTCTCTGTTTTCTCTTGTCACCTTTGTGCATGAAGGATTTGAGCCATCTTGACTGGAACCGTTGCTAGTCATTTGTGTGTGGCTTAATGTTCATTTTGGTGAAGGAGTCTGCCTGGAATGACTGTGGCATTGTGCATTTTCACGTCCCCTTGTATTCCTGTCTAGAAGCTTCCTAGGGCACTCCAGAGCCCTCAGTGGTGTTCTTTATTGTGCAACATTTTTTCCACTTCAACATTTTTTGGGAGAAACACAAAGCTAGTCCCCTGGTGGCTCACATGCAACTTAGTTGAAGTTAGACTATTGATAGGAACTGCAGGTGAAGCATGGAAGCGAATTCCCTTCACGATCTTTGTTTCATTGACAATCATTAAATGCTCCTGGCAGGGTGTTTCCAAGTATCAATCCCTCCAATGAAATGCAAACACACATTTCACCCTCTTCGTCACCACCGTGGTTAAACACACACACACAGACACACACACACACAATTACACTTCACCTTCATTACTGGAGAGACGGTTGTCTGCTTTTGGAAAGGGAAACGATTTCTTTCCTGCTGGTAATGAAATGTGTAAAAATGTGCCCATAAAACCTTTGTCTCCTAGGAATTCACTGCTGCTCAAGCTAAGATTTCTCTGGTGACAAATTCCTGGGTAAACAGGGGTGGAGGATGCTTCCTACAGATTGAGGTGGGCCCAAAAGGTGTCTTCATCAAGCTCCATGCTACCATCTGGATGGTGGGAAACACAGTAACCCTGGAAAAGTTATTTATTTTGTCCCCTCCCACAATGTGATAAGACATGGATAATTTTCATAATTCTATTTTTGTTCTTAAAATTAATTATGGGCTAGTCCAGAGAGCACTGAAGATTATTAGCTCCTCCCTGACAAGAGTGTCTTATTGTAGAGGTTAGCATGAAAACGTTTCCTAGAATATGGACTTAATTAATCTGAAAATACTAGAATGTTAAGGTTCAAACCTTAGACTCACAGTGTAGTTTGATCCAACAAAGAGGAAAAAATGCATTTTCATCCATGCAGAAATGAATGGCATATAAGAATGTGAATTTGGTGCCAGTGAAAGATCCCAGCCAGAGTCCCCCGGGGTAATTGCAAAGCCAAGGTCATTGTAACCAAGAACTCTCCCCATCTCCTACCACCCCCTGCCTGGTACCAGGGCACTGTCCCAGAGGTATCCACTCTCTACGGAGTAGCACAGAGCTTCACTCAGACCTTGGCATCCCTGTGGAAATTCAAAGGCTTGTTTATTATGGAAGTGTTTTCCTCCTATGGACGTCTCATATTCTGAAGGGGAAAAGGACTGTGTGTCCGGATTTTTCCTTGCTTTGGTGTACTGATCAATTTGCCCCTAGGAATTCTCTTAGCTCTGCCCGCGCCCCCAAATCCTTTCTCCCTGGTGCGCATGCGCACACATACACACAAGCACGCACACTTGAAATTCGTTGGAACTGAGTCCCTAAGGAGGCGGGGGGGACTGAGACACGGCCTCTTTCTTATATGCAGTGCCAAGCAGGAGCAAAAACCGTCTGCTCCTGTTCATAAATTCCGTTTCATTTCAACAAGAAAGCATGCTCTTTCTCTGCCTCCCTCTTTCTCTTTCTCTTGCACGCACTCACACACACCTCCACTCCCAGAAATGTCCTTAACTTTCAGCACATGATCAATAGAAAGCTGCACGCCTTAGCAGAGCTGCAGAGTGGGCCTCCGAAATCTCGCAGGCAATGGGCAAAGATTTTGCTGGAAGAACTAGCAAGATGATCAGCATGAAGCCCGATTCGAGATGCCAAAAGAGAGAGAGAAAAAGGGAGTGAGCCACGGCCAGCGTGGGCGGGGACACGCGCCACCACCCGCCAGCTGGACCCGGGACAGGGTGTCCTGGCACGATGGCTTGACGTTAGATAAATAGATAACCAGGGCACAAAATTGCTGGGGAAATAATCGTGCCTGACGGAGAGGGATAGTTTGACATTTCTGGATTCCCCGCCACCACCGCCCCCAACTTCCTTTTCTAAGACATCACTCTTTGCCATCAAAAAAGTCCCTGAGTTAAAGTCTGATAAGGTTAAGGGATTTTATTCCTTCTGAAGAAAAAGAGACACAATAGTCAAACAAAAATGTTTAATAGGAAAACAATACTGCGGTTTCTTTCACACCTCCGATGAGAAATTCAAAATTCAATTTACAAAGAAAATCTTGCCATTCTTGTGAATTAGGAGCTGTGCAGATGAAAAAATTCCCTCCTTTGACTTCAATTTCTGCTGTAAATCTGAGAAACAGCTCAGCTGATGCTCTTGAAAGCTCCACCTGTTGAACACACATGATGGTCAAATTTTTTTTGATAAAATGATTTTTTTCCTTTCTTATGTGTACCCTTTCCATTTTCTCCTCTTTCGTGCCACAGCAAATATAAGCAGTACTCTGCATTCAAGCAGACTTCGTTACCCACTAGCTCTTCTTAGACATTGTGGGCAGGTCTAACCTGAACAATTTTGTATACTACTTAATGAAATAATTTTCTTTACTTGAAAAAAAAAGGAATATTAACCTCTGAAATGTGATCATTCTATGTCAACCTATTATAATTACCTTTTAAATAACCATTAATTATCTTCTTTTAACCTTTAGTTCTTTCTTGGACTGTAGCTAAAGGATTCACCAAAGTCAGAAGAATGGGTATTCTCTGGGTGGTTTTTTTTGGGGGTGGGGGTTGTTGGGTTTTGTTTGTTTGTTTGTTTGTTTTTTGAGACAGGATCTTGCTCTGTCACCAAGGCTAGAGTGCCGTGGCATCACCATAGCTCACAGCAACCTCAAACTCCTGGGCT
>VBSM01000500.1:4289363-4336262 GCA_008086735.1 Cheirogaleus medius
TTGGCCAAAAATGAAAAAGTGATTTCCAGAATCAGGAAGACATTACCTCTTAAAAGGAAGAGAAGAAACAGGCACTGTACTTGCACTCTGTAATACAGTATTTTGGTTTTGTTCATAATAAGGACATGCCAGGCCTCAGTGATCTCAGGTCACAAGGAAGGAAACTGGAGAACAAAGAGTTTGTGTAGCTCATGCACAGCTGAGCTGGGAGGGGGGATCCCAATTTAAGCCTCTGTTACCACCGAGCCTCTCTTCCCTCTACAGCCCTGCGCCAGCTCCCAAGCTCACTCAGTGGGTGGGTAAGATCTAAGAAATCTGAAACGGGGGATTTTTTTTATTTACTTTCCTTTTAAATGAAATATTAAATCCTTAAAAACAGCATTTGTGTACTTTAAGCTTCAGTATTTCATATTGGCATTGTAAGATTGTTCAATGACCACTACTGAAAATCAGTTTATGTAAAATAATCTTTCGACACTATTAATAATAACTGTACATTTTTAATTCCAAGAAAAATAGAATGAACTTTACTACTCTTTAAGCATCATCTGGGTCTTTTTTATTAAATGCCAAGAAAAGAAAAATGGCAGTGCTGAAAGCCAGAAATTTACTAAAAAGAAACATGAATCTGATTGTTTAATTACCTAAGCTGAATGGAATTTTAAAAGCACACCATGAATGATGAAAAATCTTCCTTTTCCTGTTGGGAAAAGAAATCTGTTATATATTAGTAACAAGAGTGAAAAAAACATTTCTGGAGTCTTAACACTACCTTTGTGTAAGGCTTCTACAAATATACATAGATCAGAAGGCAAAGAATCATTTACCACCTACACTTGTAAGTATGATCTCAGCATCTTACCCTTAAAAATTCAACTCATCTCAGCATCTTACCCTGAAAACATAATCTCAGTATCTTACCCTTAAAAATCCAACTCGTGCAACTCAATTTATTCATAGTGTGAAGTAAATTTATGTCTGTGGAGGAGGAAACTTGGGAATCACATATGATAAAAATCTATATAGCCATCAATATATAACATTTAACAAAATTCTCATTTGTTTATTTTTCATTTTAATATTTTGCAAAGATAAATATCAGGGCACTATTATAACAACCAGCTCAATATCATACTGCTATTGTAAATAAACTATACAAAAAGTAGAGGTTTTTGTATTATATCACATATACATGGTTTTGAAGTATAATGTGTATGTGTGTTTGTGTTTGTGTATTGCTTCTTCACCAGGGATTGGCCAAGTACTCTTAAGGGCCAAATCCTGTGCACTGCCTATTTTTGTAAATAAAGTTTTATTGGAACACAGCCACAGTCATTTGTTTATATATTGTCTATAATTGCTTTCATGCACACACAATGGCAGAGTTGAGTAATTGCAACAGACACCATCTGGCCTGCAAAGCCTAAAATATTTATCATCTGGCTTTTTACAAGAAATGTTTGCAAACCCCTGATATATATGCCACATATATATGACACATAGATATATATATATGGCACATAACTACCAGTTTTTGTAGGACTCAGTGTCATTAAGAATCTTTCCTAAATTTATTACAGCAACAAATTCTGTAGTTAATTCTGTAAGTTGACAGGCAGGTAAATTCATATACTTGAATCAACTCTGTGACTATTTCTGTTCAACATGGCACAACTGAGAAATTAGTATATATCTCTATATAAATCCTATAAGTTTATACCTGTATCCATCTCTGAGAGGAGGTGCAATGCTCTTTTAAATAAGGAAAACTAAAATCAATTTCAGAATATTAGCTTTCCCATCTAGACAACCAGTATGTACAGCAAATGAATGTTGCCTTATCAATGTGCCAATAATCTGAACTGCAGATTCTTTCAGAGCTTGGTCTAGAATCAGGGGTCCTCACACTACAGCCCACGGGCCACATGCGCCCCACCAAGGACATTTATCCGGCCCGCCGGGTGTTTTTGCCTGTTTTGATTTTTTACTTCAAAATGAGATATGTGCTGTGTGCATAGGAATTTGTTTGTAGTCTTTTTTTTTAAACTATAGTCCAGCCCTCCAACGGTCTGAGGGACAGTGTACTGGCCCCCTGTTTAAAAAGTTTGAGGACCCCTGGTAGATGATCTCTTCTTCAACTCATATGAAAAAAAAAACAAAAACTCAGACTAGAATCTGCCACAGGTAGTACAAGTCACATGCTAATTATCCATTCTTACAGGCTTTCTCCAATTTATTTTGCATAAGTTGTTCACAAAGAGAACAAAAAATCTAGGCTGTGTTTCCTTAGCTTCCCATCAATTGATCAGGTGACAGGGAACACCTTTAGGGCATCATAAACACTAGCCTGGCTGTATAGAATATTGCTCTAGATCGGAGGTTTTGTTCATCCAATGACAGTTAGGGTCTACTTCTTTCTCATACCCCTTTCTCTCTTCATCTCAACTTGGTTTTCAAGTTACTGATCCCAGGTGATGGTTTCTTGGCTCTCACTTCGGCTTCTCTTATACAACTTTTGTCTTCTTCTATATATTTCATTATCTCAGCACTCAACTCTTTTTTACCTCACCACAGGGACTGAATAAGATTAATTCTCTCTGCTTCTCCAGAAAAGCAGCTCACCGCCGGCTCCCGCTGAGCGTAACCCCTTTGCCAGTATCGCACCAGACACAGTAAAATACTTCTGCTGAATTAAAATTTAACAATACTTCCTTAGTTTTACTTAGGATCACTATAAGAAATGTCCTCATGAAGCAAGTTTTTGAATCTTCTTGCAAAGTTGCTTTTGAAGGAATTGTTCATTATTAATCAGCATGCTTAATGAAAGAATTTGTGTTAGATTGCTTTCACAAAATTGAGTGCCAGAAATTGTCTCTTCCAAATGACTGATACATATTTTTTCAGACTAGAACGTGAATATAACATTTCTTATTTATTTCTTTGCTTTTGCTTTAGCATATGGAAGCACAAGACTAAATATAACATTTAAGTGCAATTACCGACTAAGCCAAATTTCTATGAGAATTTTCGTTCTGATTTCCTGTGAAATCACAGAGCTCTCTTTGGGACCCAAGAGAAATATGAAAACAGCCAAATAATGCCTATTTTTATTGTGAAATGTTTCTGATATTTTTGTTCTTATGATTTATAGATAAATTGGACATAGTGTTGATATACCATATGCTCTTAATAAATAATCACTATTTTTATAAGTATATGAGTACATCTCTATACATATTTGCAGAAAGAGAACCTATTTGTAAAAATGCATAGAGAGAAAATCAAGTGCTTTGAGATCCATGTGATTTGCAGAGATTTCCTGATGTAGTATATTGGTATTTTAGTTTAATAAAGATGTAAAAGTGAAAAAGTAGTCAGTCTACCTGTTAACAGTGATTGTTGCAGAAGGTAGGAAGCTAGATCTTGGGAAATACAAAACATGCAAGGAATAACACTTGCTTAAAGGAAATAGCAATCTCTTCTGTGTATAAACACAACAATGCATTTGTATCCCTCATGGCTGTGTGAGGTGAGTGGGTCTCCCTAGTTGGTTTTGCTCGGGGTCTCGCAAGTGATTGTAGTCACATGGTGATTGGGCTGGAGTTGTCTGGGGGCTTTTTCCCTCTGAGGTGGTGCCCAGGCTGGGGTGGCTGGAAGACATGGGGCTGTTTGGGGGTGTATTTCTGCTTTCACTGTCTCCCCACAGCCTTTCCTTCATAGCTTTGCAGTCTCAGAGTAGTTGAACTTTTCACATGGCAACTGGCTTCCCCCAAGCAAATATGAAATGAGAGCTTAAAAATCACTTTTAAGCAATAAAAGAAGTAGTAATCGTTTACTGAGCACCTATTTCCCTGCCAGGTACTATGAATATACATTATTTCATTCTCATACTAACCCTGCAAAATGGGTACCACAATTCCTATTTTAAAAGTGAGGAAACCAAGGCTTAGAATTGATACCCAATTGGACCAACACACATAACTATAAAATGAGCAATCCAGGTTGTTCTCTCAGTAAAATCCATAACCTTTCTCCTATGCTGAGCCACCTCTCATAAAATCATGAAAAGTTAAATGGCAATACAATGGATAAATAACAGCTCAATACATAATACAAGGGACGTTATGAATCCTGCGTGATTAATAGCCAAATTAAAATACAGACAAAAATTACTCTTGGAGTAGAGAGAAAATTCTCTCTAAACTAGTATTTCTGAGGAGCCTTCTTGGAAGAGGATAAGTGATCTAAATTTTGTTCACAAAAATTGAAAAAAATTCAGTAAGGCATAGATTGCATTATTTGTTTATCAGAAATTTTTGCTTACCTCAAAATTCTGTGAGTATGGATTCTCTTATACAGCTACTAAAATCCCAGATCTGTGAAAGACAGAGCAGATAAAATTTTCTTTAAGTGGCTCAGATAATAATTCTTGGCCATGTAGATATTTTTGCTGATTTCCTTTTATCATATTAGATTACATGACCATTATTATCTAATCCTCAAAGAAAGTCCAATCAGCTGATTAAAGCAGGAAGAAATGACTATTTCATTAGGAGAGGCAGTTGTACGTTCCTTTATGGGGAGAATGATGAGCACAATGCTAAATTAACTGAGTATTTTCTCTGCTGGTTACAGATAGAGAGAGATGGGACTTGTGCAACCCTAAAATGCACTTCAAATTTTTCCTTATGCCTCCTGGATGTGCAACTACCAAGTTGAGAGCCTCGCGTTTGTGTCGACTCCTGTCTCCCATTGCACCTCTGTCCCTGGTGAGAGTTCCAATGAGGCATGGGGCATGCAGAGATCATCTCCATGCTGGTTAAATTGCACACATCAAGCCAAGTAGGTCCATGACGAATTAGGCAGTGGAGGCATGTGATGAGTTTGCAAGCTAGAGTTTCATTGAGCACTCCATTGTTTCGAAAGCGAGAGCTGGCATCATTTGCTAGAACTCGGGAATAAAGTTGCCTGGGTAAAGTGTATCATCCAAAGGTTGTCCAGATCACTTTTTTTTTTTTCATGATGCTTTCTATTCCTAGGACTTTGATTTTCTTAAGATGTCTGTGAAACCAACCAAAGTCTTTTGGCTTGGTAAAAAGAGTAATTCAATGTTATCATCAGGCACCAAAATTCTAAGCTCCTGGGGGCAGGGATGTAGTCAAGACAACAGCATCCTTCCAGATTTCTAGGCTAGTGCTTGCCCACACTGGATTTGCTTCATAAATAATACATTCTGCTTGCCCTCCTGCCGCACACTGTACTCTCTAGTAATATCAAACTCATGCAGCTGGCTGCACACCCAAGCCATGCTTTGTAACTTGCTTATGTTTTTTGCTGTCTTTCTTCACTTGCCCTACTCCTAGCCAGCTTCACGTTTCAGCTCAGGTATTTTCTCCTCCAGGAAACTTTCTTAAATCCCTCTTCCACCCCATGTACACTTCTATCATGTCACTGAAATAGTCTGTTGAGGACATTTGTCTATTATATCTGGCTATCCATATATATAAATATATATGGATATATACACATATATCCATACACTCATGGAGAATAAAGATTATTTCTTAATTACCTTTGAATTTCAGTGCTTCACTCAGTGTCTGTGACTGGTAGTTTGAGCTCAGTAGCATTTGTTGAATTGAACTGAAGCATGGGGGTGGAGACAGGAAACTCATGAGGAAATTAAGGGACCTGGATGTCCCTCCTGGATGTCCCAGGAGCCAGTAGTGTCTTTTGCACCCATACAAGAATTCCTTGTATGGGGATTTTGTTCAAATCACCTTCATGTTGCCTCAAAGAACCATCACTACATTTTTTTTTTAACTTTTAAAGGTCCAAAACAGCTATAGAGAAGACAACTGTGGGATTCTAATAAATAATGAAATCTATTCCACTTCCCTTAGGAGTTGTGGGAAGAGCAAGAAGAAAAAGGTAGAAGCTAATGCAGCCAGAGGGGTTTCCATAGGTCTCAGGGCTGCAGTGGGAGTTTCTTCTTATCATCAGAGAAGCAGGAACTCCAGGAACACAGACAGAATGGAGTGATGCCAAACTAGAGGGGTGTGTTATCCTGCCACAGGATAAAAGAGAGCAAGCCAAAGAGGTTAAGCATAAATGGAGATGAATCCAAGTTAATTTCCTAGAAGAACAGACAGTATTTGAGATTTGCTCAGATGTGCCAGTCTCGAAACAGCCCCAGGCTGAGCAGGCAGAGATGCTGGCTGTCTCGGAGAGCTTTCTTGGGATGGATGGCATAACCAGGCCTGCTCCATGGCAGGTCAGAAATGAGGAAGCCCAAGATGCCAGCTGCTCCTGTGAATAGTCCCAGCACTGATCAGCACATCACAAATTTATTTAAGGCCAGCAGGAAACGAAGTGAGTATCAAAGCCCCCCTAAGGTTGTCTGATCAGCTCAGAAGGCAGGGAGGCAACAGGGTGCAGGAGACAGTCTTCCAAAATCAGTGAACTGTTATTTGCATCTCCTTGGGGAAGGTGAGATGGTGCCAACATGAAAGGACAGGCAGGCATTTCCTTCACCATCATGCTGTGAAGTTGCTAGGAGCTCTCACCCAGCCTCCCTGCTCCAATGCTATTAGAATTAGATCTTCTGCAAATCGCTACTTCTGCAAATGATGGGACTAATGCTTCCCATTGAGCTTAAAGAAAAAGAGTCAATTGCATCATCTTCCTTAGCTTTGACATCAGTGAATAGGAGTCACAACCCTGGACTAAGTGAGGTTTTAGTTTCTTCGGGTCAAATACTGTCCATGAGAGCAAGGCATGTGAGTTGCTTGCCCTGAGCTATTGAGAGATGCTCCTGAACAGAGAAGAACAATGAATTGCAGTTCCCAACTGCATAGTGAATGTTTCCTATTAGCTCACCATCCTTTGCAGTAAATCAACTTACTCTCCATTACAATAGATGGCAATAGTGCATTACCTGTCAGCAACATGCAGCAATAATAAGGCTCTTTCAGACAACCTCTCAAATACAGATAGTGATGTCTGTGGAGGAATAGAAGTGCTTTTAAAAAGAGTATGAGCACTGGCGCCATAATAAGGCCAGACCCAGTTTTTTTTACAGGAGTTTTCCTAAATTGTTTTGCATCCTGACAAGAAATGTATTACAAAGAACATGATGAGAATTTATTATTTAATTGAAAACTCTTTAAGAAATTGAGGTCCTATTAATTCAGCAACAGAAATATAGCCTCGAAAATGTTTGAAGCCTACAGAAACTACAAATTGTTTGGTGCACTCTGGAACCAGCTAGAATGACTGAATTAAAGCATGTTTCTGCAGATTACTAGCTGTGTGACCATAGGTGGGTAACTTAACCCTCACTCCCTCCCAGTGCCTTATATGTGTAATGGAGGTAATAAAAATTCTTTCCATACAGGATTGTAGGTTAAATTAGACAAAATCTATAACATTCTTACAACAATGCCTATAGCACAAATGTCTGATAAATGTTATTTATTACATTATTTACTATTATCTTATGCCCATTGTTTAAAGTTTCTAACATTGTAGGGCCAGATGCTTCATTTAATTCAGGGGACCCATGGGAAGGCCCGTTCCTTATCGCTTGCCCTTCCCATCATGCCAACATAGATTTGAATTCTCAGAACACATTCCAAGGGGACTGAATTTTGAGCTTCCCAAAGGAAGAAATAAAGAGACCAAAGATAGCTTGTCCCCACCGGGTTGGCATATGACAAAGATCTGAAGTGGCTCTGAGGCATCACAGAGAACAGCTGAAAATCACATTGTCAGCCTGAAATGCATCAAAGCTATTTGCTGGTTGGAGCCACCCTAGGGAGAATCCCCATTCAGCTCAATCCGTGCACAATCATGCTTGGCCTTGGCAGGATGGGAACTAACTTACCATCCCATATGGCACCTAGTTTGTAGTAAGGCCTGATGAGTATGAAACAATGACAGTAATAGCCCCTCTTCACCCACAAATAATACTCAGTAAGGGACATCTGTCACCATTATTGCCACTGAGACAAATTCTGATATTACTTTGTGCCGCAGAAGACCTGAAAAAGCTCCTCACTTTGTAGCTAATAGGAGGCTGTCTTTCCTAAGCTGTAAACACTAAAGAAGTCCACTAAGATTAACAAGCACCCCATCCCTGGTCTCTGTGGGTGTGTTGCTAAGCACAGAGAAAGAATTGATATATCCACTTCAAGTTATTTTCTTGTGTTTAATTCTACTTCATTAGCCAGAATTTTCCCTGTACCTTAGTATAATCTAGATTCAGGGACACCCTTATTTTTTCTTTGGATGGCTGATGAATGTGTCCCTTCTACCGAAAAAGGACTCTGCAACCCTCAGGAGGAAGTTCCAACTACAAGAACTACGCCTGGCCACTCCTTGTTCAAA
This sequence comes from Cheirogaleus medius, assembly GCA_008086735.1. NCBI lineage: Eukaryota > Metazoa > Chordata > Mammalia > Primates > Cheirogaleidae > Cheirogaleus > Cheirogaleus medius. The sequence continues at coordinate 4,297,752 of VBSM01000500.1, forward strand.
GGCTGCATCAAGCCACTCTTGTCTCACACATCACATGAACCTTGAATAATTCAACTCTTGGGAACCAGGCTGTATAGTGTTCTGGTGACAGTGAGTTGTGAAAGGTGTCCTTCCTAACAACCTGTCTAACAGAGAAAAATAAACTATCAAACAGAAAGTAAGGGAAATAAACTCACAGCACAACTACCCACTTTGTTTTGTTTAATTAAAACACCTGTGGTCTAACTCGTTCTCTCTAAGACTTCATTTTCATAGCCTTGAAGAGCCCTAAGTAGGTAGTAGGGGTGTAAACTCACCACTCCAACGCTCTGACTCTTGCAGGACAGATTTCAAGGACTCAGATAAGCTGGCTTCACAGAGAAAAGGAAAAAAAAATACAAAAAGCAAACACTGCCGCTCTGCAGCTGTTCTTGTTTCAGCCTGCTAAAGTAGACGGGGAAAAATTTTTTTTACCCTTTAAAAACACCAAGCAACTTTCCTCAGCTACCCGGCACTTTCTTCCTTCTTCTGTGTGCTGTGGCCATTCCCTCCTTCTCTCTGTCTTTTTCTCTCTATTTATCTCTTTCATTCTTACGAAAGAAAAATAAGCTTTCTTTCCTAAAACTATCCTACTCCTGATGTGAGAATTCTTTCTCCAACCCACCATGAGTACCTAGTAAGTTTCCGCCCTTTCAAGTTGTAAGAAATATGAAATAGCTTATAGTTTTCTCATAGATTTAAGGCTGTGTTATAATGCAGGCTATTTTTACACAAATGAAAACAGGTTAATGACAGAAGGAGGCAGGTTTTCAAATTTGACCTTCAGAATTTGACAAAGGTCAAGCCAAAATGGAGCCTTTTTTTGTTCATGATTTCTTAGCAGGTCTCAAAATTCTGGCTACCTAGGAGGAAATAAATTTCCATGCCTGATTACTCCAAAGCAACAAGCAAGTCAAAGTCAACTGAAATTTCTTCAATCAAGGCAAATACAACCCACAATGTAACTGATGAGTGCCAGCCCCCTGCCTCTAGTTACTGTCATATTTGTGTCTCTTGGTATGACTTGGTGACCGTCACTAGTTTGACACTCATATACCTTTTCTAATATCCTCGTCCTCTGCAAAAAGATTGGGCTTATGGTAAAATGTTCTGAATCACAAAACCAGGCAGAAAATTTTCAAATCAGATTTTTTTGTTTGTCACTTAAAATTGTCAAAATGTGGGCCACGTGTGGTGGCTCATGCCTGTAATCCCAGCTCTCTGGGAGACCAAGGCAGGAGGATTGCTTGACTCAGGAGTTTGAGACCAGCCTGAGCAAGAGCGAGACCCTGTCTCTACTATAAATACAAATAAATTAGCCAAACAACTAAAAATAGAAAAAATTAGCCGGACATGGTGGCACATGCCTGTTGTCCCAGCTACTTGGGAGGCTGAGGCAGGAGGATCGCTTGAGCCCAGGAGTTTGAGGTTGCTGTGAGCTAGGCTGACGCCACAGCACTCTAGCCCAGGCAACACAGTGAGACTCTGTCTCAGAAAAAAAAATGTCAAAATGTGTGAACCCAATTCCCTAATGATCTGCCTAATATGTGGATAATGTATTATATATTACATATGTTCTAAAGAGATCTAAAAGTAAATGTTCTAAAGGCCTGAAATAATAACAAAGACTTAGATGAGTAAGCCATGCTTGCTGACTAGCGAGACTGAGTCCTGTACTCTGTGCTCTGTCTGCCTGCTCTGCCGAGTCCCTGCCCCCACCCCTCAAATGACCTGTCCTCTCTAGGTCTCTGTTTCTCCTCTTAAATGAGAATTATACTACTCCCATCTTGTGGGGTTTCCATATGACTAAAAGAGATTATCCACAAATGACATTTACCCCAGTGCCTACAACATAGTAAGCTCTTAGGGAGAATTTCCCATGGTTTCTATTTTACTCTGCATTTTACTGAACATTTCCATATATATGAGTTCATGGGATTTTATTTCCCATTTTACTCCTCTTATTCCTTATATTTAAAAGGAGGAGGGTGTTTGAGAGATGGGCTTATCAGCAAGGTCAAATTTCCACCCCTTTCTAAGTGCCCCACTCTACAGAGGGTGGGTATCCAGGGCAAGAAATGTGATTTCCCAGAGCAGATTTAAAAAAGGGATGAAATGAGAACCTTGTGCAAAGGAAGGTACAGTCTCAACTGGGAGCAAGAGCAGGTGCACAGAGTAGCCTTTCTGTGGGAGGTGAACTTGTCATTGAATTGAGTGGAGATCCAAGGGAGCTGGTAAGTGATAAAGATGATATTTACACAATTTCCTGGGCACAAAGTCTATTCCTAATTGGCTGCCAGGAAGAGCAGATTCTTTGGGTAATGAAATAATGCAATACTTTTGGGATCGTAAGAACACAAAGGCAGAGTTAAATAAACTGTCTCAGTTGATCACCATCATCACCTTTTGGAGGTGGTAACATTATTATCCACATTTAATAGGTGAGGTGGTGGTTTGTTCATTACTTTTTGGGTTCACACTTTGAGATTGTAATGAAAGACTGTAATGAAAGCTCTGGTCTCTTCCCTATGAAAGTGCTCATACGTGTGAAATGTTGCATACAATTTCTAGGAGTCCATCCATCACATGAGGCCCATTCATAAAATTCTTTTAGGATTAATGCAAGACAAGGTCACACAGCTTAAAAATTACAAACTCAGAATTTGAACTCAGGTCTGTGTGCTCACTCCTTCATTGTCTTAGTCAGCTCAGGTTGCCATAGCAAAAGACCACAGACTGTGTTTTAAACAACAAAAATTTATTTCCCGCAGTTCTGGAGACTGGAAAGTCCAAGTTCAAAATGCTGATTGATTCAGTTCCTGGTGAGGACTCTCTTCCTGGCTTCCAAACAGCTGCCTCTTGTAGAGTGATTACATGGTGGAGACAGAGCAAACTCTGGTGTCTCTTTCGCTACTTATAAGGGAACTGACCCTATTGGATTAGGGTCCCTCCCATATGATCTCATTTAACCTTTATCACCTCCTCACAGGCCCTATCTCTCCAAATACAGTCATATTGGGGGTTTGGTCTTTAACATATGAATTTGGAACCTTCAGTCCATAACATGTACCATTCTGCATCTAGAATGAGGTAATGAGGTAGAAACATTTGGTCTCTCGTTCCACCAAAATATCAAAGGCTGTACATTTTTTATGCTGTTTGACTGCTGAGAGGCATTTTGCCTGAGTAATTTTTGCAAGCTTAAATGGTTGATTTCGCATGGAAAGAAACCCTATGCGAAGTTAGTGGCATGCTCTGGACCTGCAAGAGTGATTTGCTTGCGTCAAGTCAGCACATGGTTTCCATAGGATGGGGCTCCTCATGTACCGCTAATCTTGTGTCAATATCAACATCCCATTGGAGGTTCAATGTCAGGGTCTGATAAGATAAGCGAAGGCTTGCATTTCTGTTCCAACTGGGCTGACTAGATCACCGGCTGCTGGTTGAAAGTCTATGCTCACAGGACTTTAAAGTAACTTTTGATTGTAATAAGAACAAACTAAATCAGAGGTAGAGTCAGCTGGACCCAAACTTGTTTTATATCCACCCAACCATCTTCATACCTCCAACGAGGCTTCAGTTGACTAAAGAAAAGGAGCGATTTTTCCCTTTCTCATTTCATTTAATGTCTCCTGACTTGTGTTCTCAGCCATCACAAACACTTCAAAAGATTCTCTTTAGAAGTTCAATGAGCCACTTTCATGAGAACCAACAGCTCTCCTGCAGGTCCCCAATGTTCAACAGCCCAGCTCCCGGGTTTGTTTTACTGTAAGTGGAGAAGGGGCCCCTGAATCACCTCTGCTTTCACAATTTTTTTAAAAAAATATAGAACATGTAATGAACTTACATTTTTATTTATATTGCTAACATTTTTATTTATTCCCGGGTGGAGGTATAAATTGATAAGATATCCCAGGATTTAAGTGATTTTGAAATAATGAGCTTTGAGGTGATTCATCCCATGCAAGACAGCCGATTCCACAATAATGTTTTATTAATAACCTAATAATGATGATGGCTAACATTTATTGTGTCCTTACTATTTGTCATTATTATGCTAAGTACTTAACATGGCTTATAATGTTTAATCCTTATAACAGCTGAGTAAGGTAGATGCTATAGTTATCTCCATAATGTAGATGAGGAAGTCAAGGTAAAGAAAGTTGTAATGACTTTCCCAGCAACAGATAGCAAGAGGTGATAAAATCAGGATTTGACCCTTGGTGGGTCCAAACTCCAGAGTCTATACTGGCAACCACCACGTTCAGATGATAGGCTGATCTAACATGTCCTTTCTCACTCTTCTCTTTTTCCGTTTACTTTTTTCATCTTCTTTTTTTACATTCTAATAGTGTGAGTGGTCGTGATTAATTGCGGTACTATGACGTTCATTTATTGGACAAATATTTATTATGGCTCATATATGTGTAAAAGCCATTTTAACTGGAGAGAACAAAGGAAGAAGAAAGTGGATACATGAGTAATTATTTTCTAAACTATCCCAGATTATTTGTTTCTGCACATCTTATGTGTTAAGTATAATTTCTCTACCCTGCTTTCTCCTATAGAGATTCTGTAGCCTTTTGTACTTAACAACCCCTATTTTAAACTATGTGGTGCGGTGCAAAACAGTGTATAAGATGCTTTAAAGACCACCTTGGGTAACTTTCCTGTAATGTTTGAATCTGAAATATTTCCCCCTAAACCCACAATTTCCCATATAGTCAAGCTGCTAAATTGCCTCTCTGAGAGGCAGAAATTACTCTGTTGATTTGATTTCTTTTGTTTTCTTAAGCAAGTATAAAATATTACTGATTTCTTTTTAATCCTACCACTATTGCCACGTCTCCCTCTTTACTTTTAAAACTCTAGACAATTTTTAACAATAAGTACTTGCAGAAAGATTAACTTTTAAAGAATGGAAAAAAATTGATGTGCTCCAATATTTAAATCAGCATTCTTAACCCTCTTTAGGAGTTTTCTAGCCAGGGTTTAAAACAAAACAGCAGCAACAAACAAGTAATCGCAACAGCCAGGAGTCAGCATTTTGTCTTCTTTCTGTGCTTATAAGTCTATTATTTGTCAAGGAGCTATTATAAGGTTGCCTTAAACACTAGAGGCTGGTGTTTTTGAAAACTTTTCTATGCATTAATACGTTAATATGAGAAGAGGCAGAACTTTATGTTATGAAAATTTGTCATAAAAGTGACACTCATTTGGGAAAAGATGGATTCAAACTCTTGCTTTCCATATGTCAGAGTTAACTTAAAATTAGAAGTGAGCAAGTAGTTAATGACTAGAGTTTCTTCCCCTGAACCTGGATCATGACACAATTAAGTCAAGGGAATCTCAAGTAGGGATAATTTCTCAGTTATAGACAAGTTAAGTATTACAAGGATTTATGCCACTTTTAAAAATAACTGACTCTGATGATCCAACAGCTTCAATTTGATCAGATCCTATGACCAGAATCCCAGCTTTTTATCTACCGAAAGTGCGGCACCTTCTAATATTTTCTGCTTTGGTTAGAAGTTTCTCTGTGGAATTTGGTATGTTTTGAATGACTGTTCAGCTTCGTTTTTGAATATTCTGCTCATTCACTCTGAGAGTTGGTTTGTGATTTAGGCATATGTTGGCATAGCTTTGTTCTAATTTGGGTTATTTTAGGACTGCAAAGCTAAAGATTTCATCACAGTTTACATAAGATATACATTACTGAATGAAAGCTTGTGCACTTCTGTGAATGAGAAAAAAAGGCTACTTAGAAACTTCTGATATAAACACACATGCACGTTCACATAGAACTCACACATTCACAACACAACCTAAACTTGAAATATAAGCAAAATTCACTGACACAAACTTTGGCTTTATTCAATTAAATGAGATTAATTTACTTAAAATAGAAAGGAGTAGAATGCACTTTTCAAATGAAGTGAGCTACCCAGTAACCTTTAAGTGAGTTGGGGCTCATTACCATCTAATTAGCATGACACAGGTGGAGTTTTCATGAAGGATTCTGGGGAAGACACTTGAGCAGAAAGGGAAACTGTTCATAACCCACCTGTTTTGTAATCAGTTATATAACACCAACCTGTCAATCACCCCAAAAGGTGGGAAAAAACAACCAATCCTGCCAGGAGAAAGGCGGGACAAACTAGTGAGCTTATCGTGTGCTCTGACTTCAGAGTCTTTCTCCACTCTTGAAGACTGACCTGTCCCAGTCCCTCTGGAACGTATTTTCACTTTGTGTAGCTTCCTTATTGACTTTCATTCTTTCTTTTATGTGATAAACTGTATAAAATTGCTCTGTGTCTGTAATCACTCTGTCATCAGCTCAACTTGGTGCCAGTGCTCACTCTTGACACTGGGAACCGGGGGACCAAGGAGCATCCACACAGATGAACCTAACATTGTGGGCCATGATATTTTATGAAGAATTTTATACTTTAGATAATGTTTATGTGGATGCTTATAACTATGAACAATAGCCAGACAAGTTCATTTGTTCTTATACTTGATGAAGCCTTGTTCTTTATAATTCTGTAGGTGTGGATGAACAGAATCATGAATGACCTGTGGTTGATGGAGAGTGATTTAGGATAAAGCTAAAGTTCTAAGACCATCGCAGACCTCATGGTTACCATTTCAGCATGACCTTCTTAAGCACTGTAGAATCTCTCCTCACCTCATGAACTCCTGGAATTCCCGTTATACCAATTTTAATCCTGACCCTTTCATCCTTTTTCCCCACAGATATGTTAACTCCCAGCTGCTGAGTATGAAGAGAAAACTCAGGAAAACTTGTGTTTTGTTATTCTTAAATCATCTGTAAGCTCAATTAAACTGCCTAGAAAAACATTTATTTATCATTTGTTAACTCCTTCTTTAATATCCCACAGCAAGTGATTCTGGATTCATCTTTTAACACCCAGCATTACTACCATATGCCTAACTCTCAAGGAGTGATTTTTTTATTTTTTACCTTGTAGAGAAATTCCAGTTCATCTTGCATTAATTACTAATCTCATTTCCTCCTCACCTGAAAACAAATGCTTCCCATCATCTCAGTACACTCTTGCATGTTAACCTAGTCTCTCTTTCCTCCTGTCTTGGAGAATGTGTGTTATTGACACTACAGTCTTCTGCATCTCTCAAGAACTTGATCCTTTATTTTTTCCCATCTTTACTGAGGCATAATTTACTCCCCAAAATGTATATATTTATTGTGTATAGCCTAATATTTTGATATACATGTAATTGTGACATGATTACCACAATCAAACTAAATAACATTACCATCACCTCCCATAGTTAGCTTTCATTGTGTATATAATGAGAATACATAAGATCCATTTTTTGGTAAATTTCAAGTGCGTAATACAGTATTATCAACTATAGTCACTATGCTATACATTAGGCTTCCAGAACTGATTCATCCTGCATAACTGAAACTTTGTACCCTTGACCAACATCCCTTCATTACCCCATCTCCCATCCTACTATTCTACTACTATTCTACTCTCTGCTTCTATGAATTTGACTATTTTAGATTCCATATATAGGTGAGATCATACACTGTTTGTCTTTTTGTGTCTGGCTTATTTCACTTAGCATAATATCCTCCAGGTTCATCCATGTTGTTGCAAATGACAGGATTTCCTTCTTTTTTAAAAACAAAAAGATATCCCATTGTGTGTGTGTGTGTGTGTGTGTGTGTGTGTGTATACGTGGGGAGGGCAGTGTATATCTCATTTTCTTTATCCATTCACCTACCAATGGACATTTGGGTTGATTCCATGTATTGACAATCATGAAAAATGCTGCAATGAACATAAGAGTGCAAATATTTCTTCAAGGTATTGGTTTAGTTTAATTTCTTTTACATATATACCCAGTGGTGAGAATGCTGCCTCATAAGGTAGTTCTATTTTAAATTATTGAGGAAACTTCATACTGTTTTCCATAATGGCTGTACCAATTTACATTCCCACCCACAATGTACAAGGGCTTCCTTTGCTCCACATCCTTGACAACACTAGTTATCTTTTGTCTTTATGATAATATCCATTTTAAGGAGAATGTGGTGATTCTCACTGTGGTTTCAATTTGTATTTCCCCAATGACTAGTGATGTTGAGCATCTTTTCGTGTACCTGTTGGCATTTGTATATTTTATTTGGAGAAATATCTATTCACATCTTATGCCCATTCTTTTTTTTAGTCAGGCTATTTGTTTATATTATAATGATATTATTATACTAGTATATTTTAATCAGGCTATTAACCATTTATAACATTATGATTTGCAACATTTTCTCCCATTCCATAGGTTGTATCTTCATCCTGTTAATAGTTTCCTTTGCTATGCAGAAGCATTTAGTTTGATATAATCTTATTTGTACATTTTTGCTTTTATTGTCTGAGCTTTTGGAATCTAGAAAATCATTGTTCAGACCAATGTCAAGAAGATTTGTTCCTATGTTTTCTTCTAGTAGTTTTACAGGTTCAGGTCTTTACATTAAAGTCTTTAATCCATTTTTAAGTCAATGCTTGTATGTGATGTGTAATAAAGATTCAATTTCATTCTTCTGCATGTGGATATCCAGTTTTTCCAAAACCATTTAGAAGAGATTGCTTTTCTTCATTTTATATTCCTGGCACCTTTGTCAAAGAATAAATTGACCATAAATGCATGGATTTATTTCAGGACTTTGTTCTGTTCCATTCTGTACGTCTGTTTTTATGCCAGTATCATACTCTTTGATTACTTTGTACTATATTCTGAAATCAGGTAACATGATGTCTCTAGCTTTGTTCTTTTTGCTGAAGATTGCTTTGGTTACTTTGAGACTTTTGTGGTTCCATATGAATTTTAGGATATTTTTTTGGAAAATACTAGAATTTTTAATAGAGATTACATTGAATCTGTAGATTGCTTTGGTAGTATGGATATTATAACAATATTAATTCTTCCAATCCATGAACATGGGATATCTTTCTATTTAATTGCATCATTTTTAGTTTTTTTACGTTTTATAGTTTCCACTTTGAAGGTCTTTCACCCCATTGATTAAATTTATTCCTAAGAATTTTACTTTTTTATGCCATTGTAAGTAGAATTGATTTCTTAATTTCCTTTTTCTTTTTTTAGGAGGGGCAGTTTATTGTTATCATATAGAAATGCAATGATTTTTGTATGTTGATTTTGTATCCTGCAACTTTACTAGATTTGTTTATTATATAGTTCTAATGGCTTTTTGGTGGAGTCTTCAGAGTTTTCTGTGTATAAAATCATGTCATCTGTAAGCAGAGACAATTTTACTTCTTTCTTTCAATTTGAATTTCTTTTATTTCTTTCTCTTACTTAATTGCTTTAGCTAAGACTTCCAGTTCTATGTTGAATAAAAGTGGCTAGAGTGGGCACCCTTGTCTTATTCCTGACTTTGGAGGAAAAGCCACTGAATATGCTGTTACCTGTGAGCTTATCCTATATGGCTTTTACTACGTTGAGGTTCATTCCTTCTATACCTAATTTGTTGGGATTTTTTAATCACACAAGGATGTTGAATTTTGTCCAATGCTTTTTCTGCATTTATTGAGAGGATTATATAATTTTCCTTCATTTTGTTAATATGCTATATCACATTTATTGGTTTATGCATGTTGAGCCATACCTGTAATTCCAGGGATAAATTTCACCTGATCATGGTGTGTTTTTAATGTGCTGTTGAATTCAGTTTACTGGTATTTTATTGAGGATTTTTTTCATCTATGTAAATCAGGGATATTAGCCTGTAATTTCCTTTTCTTGTAGTGACCTTGTCTGGCTTTAGTATCAGAGTAATTCTGGCCTCATAAATAATAATGCTGGAAGTGTTTCCTCCTCTTTGGCTTTTTAAAGAGATTGAGAAAGATTGGTGTTAATTCTTCTTTAAATATTTGGTAAAATTGATCAGTGAAGCCATTAGATCTGGGACTTTTCTTTGATGAGAGACTTTTTATACTGTTCAATCTCCTTATTATTATTAGTCTGTTCAGATTTTCTATTTATTCCTGACTCAGTCATGGTAGGGTATATGTTTCCAGGAATTTACACAGTTTTCTAGTTTATCCAATTTGTTGGTGTATAGTTATCACAAAAACTTGTTTCTTTATTTTCCTTATCACAATTTTGGTTTCTGGAATTCCATTCTCTTTTTATCATTGATTTTTTACTGTGTTCAATTATCACTTTTAAAAATAACAATAATCTAACAAAAAAGATCCTAGTAGGTAATGGCAACAATTTAAACCAGAATCTCCACTTTTTCTCTAGGAAGCCTTAGAAAGAAATAATGAGGGGCAGGGGGTACATACAAAAAGGCACAACCACTCCATTTAAAGTGGAATAAGAAGACATAAAGCTGCCAGAACTAGGGCAGAGCTGTAAGGGCTCTGGCCAGAGTAGCAGTGAGCAGTAGACAAAATGCTAAGGGATCTTAGTGCAGGACACCCCAGGAAGCACTAACACAAATATATTTCCTAAAGATAAAGGTCATATCCTAAAGTACAAAAGCCAAAAGGGGAGCTACTGAGAACAGAGCTGGGATTATCTGGAAGACACAGTGAATAAAGATGCTGTGAAAAGTGACAAGACGGACTGGGGAGTGTGGCTAATGTGAAAAAGCATTTAGTGAAATATCCGTGAAATAAGTTCAATGGAAATAGCCACCCATGAGCCCAGAGCTGGTGTGCAGAAACCCTCCTGGACCAAGTTAATTTTGGAAAAAGGAGGAGGCCTGTTGAGAAGCCATGGGGAGAAGCACACAGAAGTGTCATACTTGGAATAAATCATCTATTTCACTGGCAGCAGAAGATAGAACCCTTGAGTTGTAAGCCCTTTGCCTCACCCTACACGTCCTGAGCTCCAGCCATGGAAACCTCCTGCAAATACCTGATCCAGAAAAATCCAATCCATTTTACCTTGAGTTATAAAAGAACGGTGGCACAGAATCTATACAAAAGTACTCCTGAAAATGTATTTAAAAAAAAACTATAAAACTGTCCAACAGGAGAAAAGTACCAGAAAAATCTTTCCAAGTTTTAGCTGAAGATTTGGCCAAAGATCCTGTCATTAAAATGAATTATGAAGCAATCACTACAAGAAGAAAGACCACAAAGCAGAAAACTAAGAGCTTGGGGGGAAATGGCCACACAATATAGAGAAGGGAAACACGAGCTGATAAAAACCAGAGAAAGAAAAGGAGGAAGGCAAAAGGAATCCAGAAATGTAGATGATGGGAAAGAGTACAAGGAGAATAGCTGCTGTGGCTATCGGTAACCACATGAAGGAACAAAGTAGATAGAAATGAGAAAAACAACTAAAATAGAAATAAAGAGAAGACATGTAGAGAAGACAGGAAAGAGTAGTCAACATATTAATTATTAATAATCCAATATTATCATTATTATTTTTAGAGATGAGGTCTCTCTATATTGCCCAGGCTGGAATGCAGTGGCTATTCACAGACATGATCATGCACACTACAGCTTGGAACTCCTGGGCTTATGCGATCCTCTCACCTCAGCCTCCCTAGTAGCTGAGACTACAGGCATCTGCCACCACACCCAGCTCATATTTGGAAATCTTAAAAGCCAGGAACAAAGACAAATGCTTTAAAATGTAATTCAAGAAATTTTTCTGAATATAGAGAGGCTATGAACCTATGTTTTGTCCCTGGGAAAACTGACCAGAACATTCAATGCCATAATATATACTAATAAAGTGATTGATGTCAAAGATAATGAAAGATGACTCCACATACAGTATAAAAAGTGAAGTCACTTCTATAGAAAAAAATCTTCATGTGATCAGGCTAACATTAGACTTGTTCCTGTGTCACAGTATCCAATGTCAGAGGACAGTGAAGCAACACCTAAGAAACATTAAAGGTAGGCGGAGTCCATGAGATTATTTTAGCCAAAAATGGGATTATGGGATTAATCAGAACCTTTAAAAGCTCTGTACTTCTGCTCAGAGGCAGGATGTTGGTACTTTGAGATGGGAGTCTACCAACCTCCTCATTTGCTAGCAAATTAATAAACTCTTCTTTCCTTCTCCTCAGAAAAAGAAAAGAAAGAAATACTAAAGGTAAAGAGAATGTAAGTCAAGGATCTTATATCTAGCCCAGCTATCCTTTAAGCATACAAAATATAAACAGTTATATATAAAAACTATAAATAGTTTAAAATATTCATAGAAAAACTCAGAGAATAATTTTTCCATAAATTATACTTGAAGGAATTGTTATGTAATTTTACCCAAGCAAGAAATAACTGGAGAAAGTTTGGGAAAACACTAGTGGTGAGCAATGAATGTATTTTGCTACAACTCAAATTAAGAAAAAAAAAAGTGGGGATAAGGGTTCCAGAATAGTGTGTAAATCCAAGGTGGCTTGATAAAATCAAAATAAGACACCTAACAAAAGGAAGAGTGGGAGAGGGTATGAGAAATTGCATGTTAGGTAAACTTGCTGATATCTCTTCTTTAGCAACTAAGAGTAAAAGAGCCTTTAAAGCTGGCCAATTAAATAGGAGAAATATAAGCATATTTTAAGAGTACAGTGATAAACACTAAGGAAAAATAACATTGAGTAAATTTGGGGAGCTATAGAGAAAGGAAGATGAATAAAGAACATGAGAATATATGTTAATTTTCTAATGCTTATAATAGGGAAGTAATAGATACTAGGTTACTACTATAGTAGTATTATAGTAGCATTATGTATAATGCTACTATATATAATATACTACTATACTATAGTATACATTAGTAATACCATATACTACTATATAGTATATAGTAGTATATTGTACTATATAGTATATAGTAGTATATTATACTATATATATAGTATTATAGTAGTATTACTACTATAGCAGTAATCTGAAAATGCAAACTTTTTAAATATCAGGCATATATAATTTTTCAAAAGTAAATAGTAAACATAGATAATATATAGTCATATATTATACATATATTTACATAAAGAAAAGTCAGGAAAAATATATATAAAATTAATAAACATGGTTGCCTGCTTACAACCAAGAGGCAAAAACTAGAGGAAACGGGACTTGCCTTAGAGGGAAACATTCCACTTTTATCTTGTTTTGTTTTGTTACAAAAATGAATACGTTATCTGTAAAAATTTATTTTTATTATTAAAAAGTTAAATACTTAGAAATAAAATAAATTGCATTCTAGTTACGAAACTTTCACCAGAAAATTGTCCTTTGATCTTGTTGTATTCTCACATTACCATTCTACTTCATTTCCACATACACCTAGACTTCTTAAAAGAGTAATAAATATTATTTTATAACAAAGGTGTGAGTAAACTACATCAGTTTTCTCCACTTCCTCACCATCTTCTACTTACCATATAAATATTTGCAATTGATTTCTCAAGGTAACCAATAATCTCATGTGGACAAATCTATAAAAATTATCATCATTAAAATACCTACTTTTACTTAACAGCTATGTATAATGCTGTAGCTAAATCAAATGTTAAACTGACTTAATTTTTGACAATGTTAGGGAAGTTTGTTACAGTCATGTGACAAATAACATTTTGATCTACGATAAACTAAGGATACAATGGTGGTCCCATAAGATCACAGTGGACCTGAAAAGTTCCTATCACCTGTGGCATAGCTGTAGTAGCACAACATGTTACCTTTCGTAGGTTTAGATGTGTTTCGATACAGAAATCCTTACCATTGTGTTACAATTGTGTGCAATATTCAGTACAGTAACATGCTATACAGGTTTGTAGTCTTGGAGCAGTGGGCTGTGCCATTTAGCCTAGGGGCGTAGTAAGCATTACCATCTAGGTTTGTATAAGTACACTCTGTGATGTTCACGTGACAAAATAGCCAAAGGACACATTTCTCAGACCCTATCCCCGTCAAGTAATACATGACTGTATTTAAATGAAGCCAGAAATGAATCTCTTTTTAGTAAATGATATTTGCCTCCTAATTTTTTTGTTTCTTGGTTTCAATTTTTGGTAATTTGTTAAAATAATGTTAAATGATTTTGACTTTTGAAATGAGATTTTAGCATGAATATTTTCTATTCTATTATGTTTAAAAGGTTTAGGTATATAATTAGGTGTGTGCTTGCACAGGCTTCATAAAGTATCTGTCCTCCAATTCAAGTGGGGAGATTCACACGTTGCAATTCAGCCACCTGAATTCCACACCACATGGTGTCCACTCATGGAAGTTCCTTAATCATCCAACCCAGGTTCTCTTCTTATATCCTTGCCACCCAACACCCACCAGTTTTGAAAACACTCATTGTTGGATCAACACGTAAAGTTCATTGGTATGTGCAAGCTTCCTCTGGTTAAAGCCAACTCCATTTCCCAGACTTAGTGTGATCAAAAAGAACCTGAAATTCTATTTTGTTTGAAGCGATAAGGGAGCACTAATTTTCATGACAGAATTGAAACATAATGTGTTTTAAAAATAAAAAAAACCCACAACATATAACCTGGAAAATGGCCTTTGTTTTCCTTTCGGTGCCAGATCTTACTTCATTATGTTAATTCCAGAGCACAGGAAAAAGAAAACTGACTTAAATTGGACAGTAATCCATAGTGAAATTGACTAATCCAGTTTCACTTATTACCGACTCTGCTAAATGCAGAAAGCAGTACATTAAATTGAAAATAACAAAAGAGGAAACTGTGTTTCTAAATTGCTAATACATCGCAAAGCCAAGGTCTTCTCACACCAGGTGGGCACGTAGCACAAGGGCTATGTGTGCAAATGGAAACTGCAGGCTGCTCTTATAACAACTTGTATGGAACTCTATCAGAATTCAAGAGGAATCTTTAACTTGGGCGAATCAAAGAACCATTTTTATCTAGCAAGACCAGCCAAAAACAAAAAAAGCAAGTAAATAGCAATTAAGCATTTCATTTAAAAAAGCCATAAAACAACATAAACGTTCACTACACTATGTAATGAGCTTCAGCTTTGTATTTACCAGGTATATCACATCCTTACGTTCCTGATTCTTATTTTACAGTAGTTTCTGGCATGACAGGTTGTCTTCTAAGATACTGTACCAATGTCAATGAGAAAAAGCATTCTCAAAAGTACTATCACTTATTTAAGGAGAAGGGGAATACAAATACATGTGTGTGTGACTGTATATGGATATATACACATATTTGTGTGTGTGTGTGTATATATATATGTATATATGTATATATATATGTATATATGTGTATATATATATGTGTATATATATATATATGTATGCACACACATTAAGGTTGCCTAGGTGGGACCAAAGTAAAAAGATCAACAATTCAAGCTGAACTTCTTTGAATATACCTTGTTTTATAAATTAGATTTTGTAATCAGGTGCATATATAATTATAAAGTTAAATTAAATTTTAAAAAATGATCCTAGAAATAAGAATAAAACAAAATAAATAACAACTATGTAATTCAATTTTTGACATAACCACTCAGACAGGAAATATTTCAAGGAACTTTAAAACCCAGTCATTTGGTCACACATTCAGAGTGGAATAGATCCTGAGGGGAATAAACTGTAAAACAAAAAATGTAGCTGTTTTAGTAATCACCTCATTGGTGGTAATGTGGTGCTGTTATTATGAGGTTGTTGTATGTTTTAGTGTGAGGTGGAGTGAAGGAGTAATTGCGCTGGTGTTATTAAGAGCTAAGATTTGGGCTAGGATAAAAGAAATACTGAAATAAGATTAATGGTGTTAAATAAAATCTCTGTAGTCCTGATTCCTAACTGGAAATGTCAGGATAAACTCATAATGCTGTTTATTTTTTTTAAATGTATATTTTTTTTAGCTCTGTCCATTGGAAATGCCTAAAAACAAAGAGGGATCAAGTAACGAATAATCACCCTAGAGTCCAGTTGTGGTCCTGACGTGCCAACACAAGTGGAAAAGAACCAGGACCCCTTGAAAAAGTAGCTGTTATCAGGCTAAAAACCTTGTCTTAGATGATTTTAAAAATAACCAGGGAGAGGGAACCTAGGAAAGTCAGTGTGTTCATAAAGAAACAAGATGAACATTTCTAAACCAGAAATCAAGGAAGCTCCCTGAGATGAAAACACTGTGTCCAAAGGACTTGGGCGCCGACTGCAGCAGGTACTCAGTGATTGAAAATGACAAAATGGGAGCATCAGTAAAGATCATAGCTGCAGTGGATTGAAAAATATTAAACTATTTCAATCCATGAGTTCACAATGATGCCTAAGAAGTCAGTCATCACTTTTAGAAGATATTAAAGGTAACTTATTATTTTGAATATTCACAGATAAAGATAAAAGAACATAATCAAACAATCAACCTCTAGGAACTATACCTTAGAGGTATACTTGATGAAGACAAGTTTCTCTTAATGGAAATATTCACAGTAACAATTGAAGAAGGGATGATAGAGTCAGACTGTTACCCTTCTATAGCTGCTAATGAATTAATGTATCTAATTAGTGATCTACAATCACTACTACTGTATCAGAGATAAAGGCCTGAAAAGGGACAAAATGTTTTAGGAGTTGTCTCTTTAAAACACTCCTCACTCTTTTTGGCAATCAAAACCTGCATCTCTGCCTGAGACCAGTAATCAGAGGGGCAGAGGAGTGTTCTTTGATTTCCAGTATCTCAAACGACAGAAGATGGCTCAAAGGAACAAAGGTCATGAGATAAGGTCACCAGGACCACCAACCATAGTTAAATAGCAATAGCCCCAAACTGAAAAAACCCCTTTAAAAAACCTGTATTTCTGCTTAAAGGGAGGACAATGGCTCTTCAAGATGAGAGTCTGACATCATCCTCATTTGCTAGCAAATTAATAAACTTCTATTTCCTGTTCCTCAAACCTTTGTCCTTGTTCTTTGGCCTTGGGGACAAGTACCAAACTTTCGGTAACACTACTGTCACAACGAGAGAGGAAACCGGAAATTATGTGCTTCCTAATGGAAGAATATACCACCACCTACAAAGTCATCTGGCAAAAAAAAAAAAAATTAAATTTAAATTTAAATGAAATAATTACCAATGTATATGAAATACAGAGACCAATAAAACACGTTAAACAGCATCAATACGGTTTGTGACAAATTCTACACAACAAAAATAATTTTAGATGTGCACTTAAAAGACATATTAACCAATCACAATTCATGGACCTTGTGTGGATCCCAATTCAATAAACAAAGTGAGAATAACAGACTATGCAGAAAGTGAGTGATATGTCAGATGCTGACTGTGCCCCAAGAATATTCCCTCAGCGTATGCCAGAGGTCAGAGGTAAATAGTTCTTGGACCTGCCAGTCTCATGCATCTTTCTGTCTGAGGACACTTGCTGGCCCTGGGAACAGACTGTACGTCCCAGGGAGATAGCTCCCAACCCATGAGGTGCAACGGTCAGAGGACATGCCCAGATTCCTCGACCTTAAGATATGTCCCCTGCATGGTGTTCAGGGATCCCCAGTGGCATTAAGTCTTACTTTCCCACAACAAAACCTCTCCCTTAGCACACTCTGTTGACTTTTATTTCTTTACTTAAAGTGCTTCCTGGTGTCACCTCCCAAGGTAGAGTATAATGGCATCCAATTCCAACTCTTTGTCAAAGAGTCTGCTTTATGGGGAGTCCAGAATAAATCACTGGGAATTTTATGACAATAAACTCTTATTTTCTGGAGTGGGATTATGGTGTTGATGTTATATCTAAAAAGGGGCTCCTTTGAGAGATGCTTTTTAAATTTACAGTTAAAATATATGGTATCTTGGATTTATTTCCAAGTAATTTATGAGAGGGTTGCTGAAAAAGTGAGTGGGGTAATAGAAGTACAAGATTGGCTCTGATCTGGTAATTTGTGAACTTATGTGATGGACACATGGAGGGTCATTATACTGTTACTGTTAGTTTTATATATGTTAATAAAATTTTTTATGTTAATAAAATAAAGTCCACAAAAAGGTATCTCTGGAAGGATGCTAAGACAGTAGTAATATTGGCTGCTTTCAGGAAGGGGCAGTAAGATCTGGGAGATTATGGTGGAAGGGAAATTTTTCACTGTACAATTTTTTCTAAATCTTTCAAAGTTTGACTAAGAGAAAGTGTTACATTTCCAAAAAATAGGAAAAAAATTTTATATAATAATAAAACTACAGAGTTTAGAAGAGAAAGTGGAAAGCAGTGTGATCGGCCGTGTCAGTTTCCTGCGCAAAACTCTTCAAATGTAACCTGCTGGTCTAAGGATAAAGACCAAAATCCTTAACACAGCCCAGAAGTCCCTACAGGATCTGATCTGTGTCCACCTCTCAATCCTTAATTCTATAACTTGCCTCAATATGCTCCAAACACAGTTAATTTTTTGTTTGTGTTTATTTTTGTTTGTTTGTTTTTGTTTTCATTTTTGTCAATCTCTTTCTCCCTTCAAAGCCTTTGCACAAGAACTTCCCTCTTTCTTAGGGAAATATTCTCTAATCTCAGACTAAGTTCTCATTTCATATACAATCGCAGGACCCTATTCCACTGATTATCACAATTGTGATTTCATAATTTTCATATAAAAATATGCACACAAAGCAGCTATGATTATAGTCCAGAAATGTAAGTGCGTAAAAAAACATATCTTGATGTAATGCCTCTTTGCACCCTACTAGGACTTCATCTTCATAAGAACATGTACAGTGTCTACCACATTCACTTTGGAAATGCCAATACATGGTAGGCACTCATTCAATGTTTATTAGATGGAGAACAGTGGGTGGATGGATGGATGGATGGATGGATAGATGGATAAATTGAAGAATAAATAAATAAATGAATAGATGAGCAGAATCTTTCAAATTCGGGCCATTGTCTTTGTTGCCCAAAGATTTGAATTAACATATATCAGATCTTTGTATTTCAGTGTTTATGAAATGGAATGAGAACCTTGGTTTTATAGTATTAATAAGGAGAAGGGGGAATACTTGAATACTCAGCTAAACTGAGGCCACCCCACTCCCATGTGTCCTAGTGAAAAATGACTCCCTCTCCCTGTGAACATTTCTATAGAGCAGGCAGTGTTGAGGAAACTCTATCTCCTCCATCACAACAGAGGAATGTTAAAACTTCTTTGTCATATTATAATATTGTTGATAAGTGCTGATAAGAAATAACATTTGTATAAATGGTTTGTAAATGTCAAGGGTATTTAAAATTTAAGTTAGTTTGTACTTTAAATGAAGTTAAAATTAAAATAAATATGGAGGGCATTCTTGGGCAGGAAAATTTGTCCAGACTATGGAAGACACAGAGGAGGATCATGTTGACTGTGGTTTTCCAGTGGGCATCATTCAGCAAATTAGTTCTAGCTCATTCCATCTTACCTCTTCAGGTCTGGGTGTGGTGCCTTGCGCCTGTAATCCTAGCATTCTGGGAGGCCGAGGCGGGAGGATCACTTCAGCTCAGGAGTTTGAGGCCAGCCTGAGCAAGAGCCAGTCTCCGTCTCTATTTTAAAATAAAATAATTCAAAATTTTTAAAAAAGTTCAAAATAAAAGAAATCTTATCTCTTCAGGATCAGTCTATGCACTGGACACGTAGCCTTCTCTGAGTTTAAGATGAGATCGTCATTGAATCCTCCTCCTGCTTCATGTTTTCAGTGCATTTGGTCTGTAGTCATTCAACCTCATTTCACAGTGCCAGGAATATTCGGGCCATCCCACTAGCTTCTGTGCACTGCTCCAACTTTCAGAGGGAATCTGTGTGTCTATGGAGGAGAGACTCTGCTTGTACCTGGAAGGAGGCAATTTTAGAACAAATAAAAATAGGTACCTATAGGCATCAGATCTGTATTGTTTGTGATCACACACACCCACATTGCATATGTGCATCATTTCTTTTTCAAACTGTCACTCAAGATCTGGCCCATCTCACTAGACAGGGGTAATTAAGAGAAGAAAAGTGACATGGGTTGCCCACCCTCATTATCCCACAATCAAGCATTCTGGGCACAGACACTCAATGTGGGTTGATGTCCCTGAAGAGCGTCTCCCTCCTCTGCTGCGTCCCTCTTTACAGAGCAAGCAACGTTATTAGCAAGATGACACACAAACATCTTGGACTTCGGGCAGTTTAGATCTGGGTTCCAAAAGTGTACAGGAATTTCCTGGAAATGCCTGCTTCCCAGAACTTGCGACTCTTGTAAAGTTGCAGTGCTCCAGAATCCATGAGAAGCTGACCTTGGATGCAGCCCCTAGATCCTGGAGCAAGACTCCACATTGCAACCTGCCCAGGCTGGGTCCTTGTCCAGATCACCTGGAGGAGACCCCCAGGGTCATTTAAAAATAATCTTACTTCTCGTATCACACAAAGCAACACTAATACATCTGCTTACATCCACTCTGAGCCAGCAAGGACATTAAGCATAAAACCCAATATGGGCCCACCTGTACCACCAACCAACTGAAAAATAGAAATGGACTGAAAAATACACTTTTATACAATCAGACTCTTCCCAGGCTTTTCCTACCTGCGGGTTCAGTTAAAAAGACACCTTGAAATTCTTTGGTTTTTCTCATGCTTATGTAACCCAAGGCCATATTTTCTCAATTTAAAAATAGTCATATTTGTCTGGCTATGAAATATCCCCTCATTTCTATATGGAAAAGAGGAACAGTGTGCTGAGAAATCAAGGAAGATCTTGAAATAAAGAACGCCAGAGTGGAACGATAAAGAGAAGCTGTTGTTTGCTGCTAGCAGGAGGGTCTCAGCCTGCAAATGAGACTGTCCTACCTCCAGATAATTTGCAGAAGTTTTATATGATACAGATCGGCCAGGCAAAAGGTGGAACTTGGAACAAGCACATGATGTGTGAAACATGATAATGTGTCATTATTAATTAGAAACACATGGCATAAGGACTTGCAGTTTAGGGTCAGCAAAGTAAACAAGTGCTCTACCTTGGGAGGTCACCATGCTTTGTCCTGTTGGTGCTGCAAAAAGAGCGGTTCTTGGTCATGTAGGAGTTTCAGACAAAAATGTTAAGTCTTTACAGAAGCAAAATTGTCACAGAAATCACAGAAGCAGCATTAGCCTTTTGAGCATTACCTCTAATACTGTTTATACTGAAGGGGGAGGGGCTGGCAAGTCTTTTAACTTCTGGACAAAAGTACTTGCAGAAAGTTCTTGATAGTATAAGATATAATACATGCTCATGAAAGCTATTTTCTTGTAATAGGCACTTAATATAATTTTTTTTTACTGGTATAGCAGGTGCAAATTGATTCTCATATACCAGCTGTATTTTAAGTCTATTTAAAAAAAGAAAAAAACTTTTCTGATGAAACTGAATATGTTAATTCCCTTCTTAGCTAGTTGCAATGATTCACAGAATCATTCTTTCTCCTTTTCGTGTGGCACTAAACCATATACCTGACTCAGCTACCAAAATCAGTTGATTCATCAAGCTGAACTCCACTTCAAGAGATGATCTGTAAGGGCTACAAATGGTTATTCATTTTATAAAGTATCTTTGGAGTACCTAACCCCAGACTCTCTGTTTACGGTTTCACTAATATTTTGACTCTTATAGTCATCTACTTTTACTTATCTATTCAAATGAGAATCTTAATCTTATACTAAAATGAAGCTTTTAAAAAATCATAAAACCTTCAAATTATCCAATGCTTAATTCTTCACGTTTCTGCTAAGATTAAACCACACCTTCTCAGATAGAAGGATGTCAGTTATGTCGGGTTTAATTCCTTGCCTTTTATTCAATTGTTAAGGAAGCACAAGTAGTGTGAGGCTGGTGTTTGAAAATTAAGAGTTGCACAACGTCTGTTGTTATTAAATGCTATTCGCCTCCATTAAGTAATGGAATAAGCACGGTTGTTACTGTATTTGAGATTCTTCAACATTACACCACCCAAATATATAGGAAATATTTTTATGGGTCTAACTTGTAACCAAAGTATTAACAAGGAGCTGTTAACTAAATTGAAACAAGGCCCCGTCAGTCCCATATAAACACCAGCTGGAGGAAAAAAAACCCCACAGTAGCCAAACAGCAGAACTTCTCAGCAGTAATGCTACCATTCAGCTCGGTTCAGCTCTACATGGATCTTGTATCATTTTGATGAGTTTTGCACCAGCGATTGCTCACCAGAGAGTCATGCACACTCAAGAATTACAGCATTTTGTCAGAGCTTTGCCCTCATTTCTTATTTGGAGCGTGATAATGAGATCATGAAGGGAAATATAGCAAAAATATCAGTTGGTACCAACGCAGAAAGGTGATGCTAAATGATAGTATGG
Source organism: Cheirogaleus medius (assembly GCA_008086735.1). Taxonomy (NCBI): domain Eukaryota; kingdom Metazoa; phylum Chordata; class Mammalia; order Primates; family Cheirogaleidae; genus Cheirogaleus; species Cheirogaleus medius. The sequence continues at coordinate 4,320,126 of VBSM01000500.1, forward strand.
CTCAGTGTGGGTGGACATTTTATGCCCCTTGTTACTCTGAGGTCCTGACTCAAGATACCACTCCAGGATGGCAAAGCTGTCCCTTTTCTCTATGTCTAAAAGGTGAGGATAAAAGAAAGAATCTATATATAATTTTCTGCCTGTCTCTCTCATATATAAATATATCATATATAAGAATATATATAAATGCCAACAAATATGCACATATATTCTTTTAAATGTGTGTGTGTATATATATCATGAATTTTAGACAGCCAAAACCAATAGACTTGCATTTTTATTGGATTGTTTAATTCTGTAACTGAGCACCTTGGAGTGTTTTGCATCATTTAATTACATGTTGGTAATTAAATAACTACATTTGGGGAGAGGGAAAAAAACCAGCACCAAGCAGATGTCATATACTCAGGGAATGTCATATTTGTTCTATAGATAAAAACAACTGTATTAATTTATAGTAGAAGATGTATGTTTTGCATAATCTTTCCCATGCTTTTCTTCATACCCTATGCCAGAAGTGTTTTTCTATTCCAATCCTAAAAGCCTCTTCCAGGTTGTCAATAAGTAATCGTCTTTTCCTCAGAGATAGCATGGTAACCGAAGACTTGAAAAGGTCACTTTGTCACCCTTCCCTCTTGTTTTGCGATTTGCAGTTCACACTTCTCAAAAACCAGAATCCTCTTACACAAATACTCATACATAATAGAATTCATTTAAATTATTTTTAACAGATGGCTTTGTTCTGACTTGTTTCCCTGTATTTGAAATTCTGCCTTGTTTATATTTATTTTTGTGAGTATACCTGATTTGTGTCATGATTATCATGAGAACCCCGAGATGATAGGGACGCGACCTGCCTTGTATTAAAAAAAAACAAAAACAAACAATCGGTTAAATTTTCAAAAGTGTTTTTCCATACTATAGCAACAGTAATGTTGGTACCTAGGAAAGGCTGTGGCCAAGTAACGGCTGTGATGCACAATTGTCTTTATTCTTTGAAGAATACTCGAGCAATTAACAATCCAATTGCTTTAAGTTGTGAGGTGGATAACCACACTGATCTAACATAAAAAGCAAGATCACGTAAGTAGTTCACTGTGGAAATAAAATTAAGTATGCCATTGTATTAATATATCGTATTTTGGTACAAACCTAACTGTATTTTACTTAATGTATATAATTGATGCAGGTATATTTTTATATACAGTAATGAGTGCCTTTAACACTGTATAAAAGGAATCCCTGTTCCCACTTGGGAATTTAGTTGCGAAGTTGAAAAATATTCTACCCTAACATTTTATCACAAAAGAGCCCACATGTATTTTTAATTAGCCGTTATAAGAAATCTTTAAAAAGGAAATTCTTCGACTGTGGTTGATGAGATTAAGGGCATCTTCAAAATCATTTTATATGTACTTTATTTGGTAGTGTCGTAACACTAGAATTTTTGATGAATCAAACAACAGCAAAGAAAAGAAATCTATGAATTAAAGGATTTACCAATATGTTTTCATGTCCCAAAATATACAGGGTAGAAGAAGATCCTGATGACTATCCCTGACTATGTAGAGGAAACATCCTGGAATGAGGAGTGAACATCATTTATTATGTTAGGATAATGTATTAGATGTGTCCCCAAGGTCTTCCTCATCTTCAATTCTATGCCTTCAAAACAACCACTGCCTACAGAATGGGGCCTAATAATCAGAACTCTAATACACACACTGCAATCTCGCAGTAACAGGCAAGATTATTTATTTAGCTATTCCTATTCTTTCCTTGTAATAATTGAGTATTCTTGTCTGTCAGTTGCATATGGGCTTAGTATTACAAAGCAGCCAATTCATTCAGCCAAACGGCTGAGAATAAATTCTTCAACACGCCAAGGTAAGACAAGACTTTGATTGGCAGTGACAAAAATAAAAAGTACAGATTATCCTTGTAGCCAAGACTTAAATTGAATGGCAACTTCTTTCTGTTCAATTTAGCAAAATTATCTTTTGTCATATGTGAGTCGGTACGCAGCTAATAGAAATGCTTATACATAACATGGTTTTTACAAAACTAAAACAGATTTTAGTTTCTGTATCCTTAATTCATTTGTCCTATACTTCAGTCAATATTCAGAGATTTCTCTAACACCATATATTGCATTATGATCGTAATCATTGTCAAAATGATCATCATCATATTTGTACAGATAACAGGGCCATATCATGATTACATAGGATTACATAGGTAAAGAGAAGACATCTCTGCAAAAGAGTAAATCCCTTTACAGAAATGGAATCAGGGCATTGTTTCATCACCAATGGAATAACTATAAATCTAATGACTAGGATAATTTGCCCAATGATACAGCCTCAAACTTTTTTTATTTTATTTTCTGATAGCAAGAAAATAATGTTATTTATATAAAAAATCATTTTGCAAATAGTTTTAGCCAAAGCATAAATTATTCATCGGACATATTTTTTATCATTTTGCACAAGAGGGATGACCTCCACAGTTCAAGATTCCTTGCCAGGGAACTATTGTCATGTGACACGTTCTGTGAATATTCATAGTTTTTAAATTTCTAGATAATTAGCTACACCAAAGCATGAAGGACCTCTTTGTCTTGTCAGGAAAGACATAGTTGTTTCTTAGGCCTTGCGAGGAATATACTGGCTATTATATTAAAGATTTTAAAAATAGACCAGGCCCGCTGGCTCATGCCTATAATTCTAGTACTTTGGGAGGCCGAGTTGGGAAGATCTCTTAAGGTCATGAATTGGAGACCAGCCTGTGCAAGAGCGAGACCATGTCCCTACAAAAAACAGAAAAATTAGCTGGGCGTGGTAGCATGCATCAGTAGTCCCAGCTATTTGGAATCACTTGAGCCCAGGAGTTTGAGGTTTCAGTGAGTAATGATCACACCACTGCACTCATGCCCAGGGTAACAGAGCAAGACCCTGTCACTAAATAAATAAATAAACAAATCAATAAATAAGTTTCACCTCGATGTATTGATCCATGGGAAAGAAATTTAGAAAGGTAGCCATTTAAAAGAAAAATGAAATGTGTCTATTATTTAATTTATTAAGTCATAGGTTTGGGGAGCTAGAATTTAGTAAATCTTTTTAATTATTTGATATACAGTAATATCATTTATCTTTGAGAACCTAGAATATTGCACATGTTATTAAAATACAAACCTGAATTATTTTCACTGGAAAAGATGGAGGAAGCCATTGTATATTCTGAGACCAGAAAGTAAGATTATAATTGAGACTTAAAGATTTATTTGCCAAAGAATAAGATACAAGAGAGCAGGGAGAGACTGTGGGAAAATCATTAGAGCTCAGACTAGTTGGGCTCTCTGTGAAAACAAGAATAAAGGATAAATCCATACCTCTTTTACTTAAAATTAAACAGGAAACCTTTATTCATGGCATAAAATATGGAAAATTTAGGGATAAGTAAAATTAAAACATATGCAAGATAATTATTAAGTATTTGAGCTCTGAAGTGAAAGAAATCACTATTATTTAAACTATTATTGGGTTTTTAATTTTTAGTACTAAGTTTAAATTTTGAGAAATTTAATTTAGTCGATTATAATTTATAATTTACATGATACAATATACACTTATTTTAAGTATGCAATTTGATGATTTTGAGAAAATTTATAGAGTGGTGCAACCATCATCACAATCCAGTTCTAGAACAATTCTATGACCCCAAGGTGTGACCGCATGCAGGTCTACAGGCAATCTTCACACTTACCTCCCCAAAAGAAAACACTGAGAAATATCTTGGAGGGATAGTGCTAGATGGTATGTTAAGTGTATGCTAAACTTTTGAGAAAACTGCCACACTGTTTTTCAAAATAGCTGTATTCCCTGCTGTGTATGAGGGTTCCAGTTCCTCCATATGGTCACCAACATTCGATAGCATCAATCTTCTTTTTTATTTTATTTTAGCCATTCTAATGGTTAAGTAATGGTATCTCATTGTTATTTTAACTTGTGTTAACCTAATAATTAGTAACATTTGATACATTTCCACATGCTTATTCATTTTTTGTTGTTATGGAGGTTTTTTGGTGAAAGACTGAACATAAAAATGGACCTGACCATATACAACAACGCACTCTGACCCACAACCTCTGTAGTAATGAGTCCAGGAAGCCAAACTTTTGCAAGACTTCTGTAACAATGGGCCAAGAAAGGCCAGGAATTGGTCAATAATTATCAGCTTTCCTCATTCATGCCTCTGCTCTCAACTCAGAACCAGAGAAAGCCCAAAATGTCCCTAAACCAATCATATTGGATGCCCTGTATCCAGTTAGCCTACATCCAGGTTCTGTGTGCCAATAATCTCTCTTCAAGGCATGCCTGAAACCTTTTCCTTTTTTCATTATAAAGATTTCCTGCTACTCTGCCTGCCTGTGAGTCTCTGCCAAACTGAAGTGATGGTGGTTGCCTCTCTTGCTGCAGATAGCTCTGAATAAATAATCTCCATTTGTTCTCTTTTAGGTTGTCTTCATTTATTTTTGAATTGGTAAAGTGACTATTCAAATTTTTATAGGTTTTTTTGCCTTATTATTATTTGTTCTTTATTTTGGATATTAGTCTATAATCAAATACATAATTTGGAAATATTTTATCACAGTCTGTAAATTGTTATTTTAATTCTCTAATGGTATCTTTTGAAAAATGAAAGTTTTGAATTTTGATGAAAATTAACTTGGCAGTTTATTCATTTATGAATCATGCTTTTGGTGTCATATTATAGAAATAATTGCCTAACCCAAGGTCACAAATTTTTTCTCTGTTTTATTTTAGACATTTTAGAGTGTTGGCTTTTTACATTTTGAGTTAATTTTTATGTATGATGTAAGGTGATGAACCAAGTTGTGGAGGTTTTTTTGCAGGGAGGCATATGGATCTTCAATTATTATAGCAACATTTGTTGAATTATCTTTTGCCTACTGAAATTCCTTGGCATTTTTTGTCAAAAATCAATTGACCATTTGTATGGGTCTATTTCTAGTCTCTCTTTTCTATCCCACTGGTCTGCAAATGTGCACTTATGTGAATACTGTTTGGTCTTGATTATTGTAACTTTATAACATGCTTTGAAATCTGGTAGGATAAGTTCTCCAAATTTGTTCTTTTTTCAAAATTGATTGATTTTTATAGATCCTTTACCTTTCCATATACATTCCATAGTACATTGTAGGATTGGCTTTTTAATTTTTCTAGATTTTTTTTTGCATACAGGATCATTACATCTGAATAATCCAACCATTCTAATCAATGTGCTTTCAATTATTTTCTTTTTATTTTACTGACTATTGTAAACTGAATTACAATGTTGAATAGAAGTGGTGGGAGTGGATATTCTTGCATTGTTCCTTATCTTAAGGGAAAAGACTTCAATCTTTCACTGCTGAGTGTGATGATACATATAGGTTTTTCCTAGCTGTCCTCTAATAGGTTGAGGAAGTTTCCTTTTATTCCTAAAATGTTGAGATGTTTCATCATGAATAGATGTTAGACTTTGTGAAATGCTTTCTTTTTATTGAGGTAAAAGACACAAAACATAAAATTTACCATTCTAGCCACTTTCAGGCATACACTTTAGTGACATTAAGTACATTCATGTTATTGTGCAACCATCACCACCATTAATCTCCAGACCTGTTTTCATCTTCCCCAAATGAAACTCTGTGCTAATTTAAAAATAGCTCCCAATTTATTCCTCATCTTAACCCGTGACAACTGGCATTCTGTTTTCTGTTTCTATGAATTTGACTGTTACAGGTATCTCATATAAATGGAATTAAACAATATTTGTCCTTTGCGTCTGGCTAATTTCACTTAGTAAAATGTCTTCAAGGTTCATCCATGTTGTAGCATCTGTCAGAATTACCTTCCTATTTAATACTAAATAATATTTCATTTTATGTATATACCACATTTTGTTTACCCTTTTATCTGTCAACAGACATTTGGATTGCTTCCACTTTTTGGCTACTTTGAATAATCTTGATATGAGCATGGGTATACATATGTATCTGTTTCAGTCTCTATTTTTAATTCTTTAGTATATACTCAGAAATAGAATTTCTGGATCATATGAGAGTTCTGTTTTGAATATTTTGAAGAATCACTATATTGCTTTTCATAGCAGCTGCACCATGTTACATTTCCACTAGCAATGCACAAGGGTTCCCATTACTCCGTATCCTCACCAACAATTGTTATTTTCTGGTTTATGCATGTATTTATTGTTGTTGTCTTGTAGTTTTTTAATAATAGCCACCGAATGAGTGTGAAGTGGTATCCCATTATGGTTTTGATTTGCATTTCTCTGATAACTAGTGATATTCAGCATTTTCTCATGTACTTCTTGGCTATCTGTATACCTTCTTTGGAGAAATGTCTATTCAAGTCATTTGTCCTCTTTTAAATGAGTTATTCATTTTCTTATGTGTCAGTTGTAAGAGCTCTTTACATATTGCAAATATTTATCCCTTATGAGATATATAATTTGGAAATCTTTTCTCCCATTCTGTGAGTTGCCTTTTTACTTTGTTGATAGTATACTTTGATGCATGAAAGTATTTAATTTTGATTAAGTCCAATTTTTCTATTTTTTGTTATTGCCTGTAATTTTGGTATAATATAAAATAAATCACTGACAAATTGAATCCCTTGAAGCTTTCCCCTTATGTTTTCTAGTTGTATAGTTTTGGTTCATGTTTAGGTCTTTGATCCATTTTGAGTTGATTTTTGCATATGGTATGAGATAAGGTCCAACTTCATTCTGTTGCATGTATCCAGTTTTCCTGGCACCATTTGTTAATGACTGTCCTTTCCCCATTGAATGGTCTTGACACCTTTCTTTCTTTCTTTCTTTCTTTCTTTCTTTCTTTCTTTCTTTCAAGAAATAGAGTCTTGCCTGTAATCCTAGCACTCTGGGAGGCTGAGGCAGGGGGGATAGCTTGAGGTCAGGAGTTCGAGACCAGCCTAAGCAAGAGCGAGACCCCATCTCTACTAAAAATAGAAAAAATTAGCTGGGGTGGTGTGTCTGTAGTACCAGCTACTGGGGTGGCTGAAGCAGAAGGATCGCCTGAGCCCAGGAGTTTGAGGTTGCTCTGAGCTAGGTTGATGCCATGGCATTCTACCCAGGCAACAGAGTGAGACTCTGTCTCAGAAAAAATAAGAGTCTCACTATGTTGCCCAGGCTAAGCTCAATTGAACTCCTGGGCTTAAGCAATCCTCCTACCTCAGCATCCCAAGTAACTGGGACTACAGGTGTGTGCCACCACACCCAGCTTGGTCTTGGCACCCTTTTCAAAAATGTTTCAACTATATATGTGTGGATTTATTTCTGGGCTCTTTATTATACTCCATTTTTCTGTAGTCTTTGTCTTTGTGCCAGTACTACACTGCAATAATTAATGTAACTTTGTAGTAATTTTTGCAATCAGTAAGTGTGAGACCTTCTTTTTAAAAATAGTTTTCATTCGTTAGGGGTCTCTTTAGAGTATATATGAATTTTAGGATGGATTTTTCTATTTTTGCAAAAAATTTCAATGTGAATTTTTATGGAGATTACATTGATTCTATAGACCACTTTGAGTAGTATTGACATATTAACAATATTAAGTCTCTAGATGCATGAACATGAGATGTCTTTCCATTTATCTGTGTATTCTTCAGTTTTTTTTCAGTAATGTTTTGTAATTTCAAGTGTACAAATCTTTCACCTTTTCAGTTAACTTTATTCCTAAGTATTTTATTCTTTTTGGTGCTATTCTAAATTGAATTGTTTCATTAATTTCCTTTTTTGATTTTTCATTTCTATTATATAAAAACACAACTGAGTTTTGTGTGTTGCTGTTTTTTTTTTCTCTTGCAACTTTGCGTAATTATTAGCTCTATCAGGGTTTTGTGGAATCTTTAGAATTTTCCATATACAAGATCATGTCATCTGTGCAGTGATAGTTTTATTTCTTCCTTTCTAATACAGCTATATTTTCCCTTTTTCTCGCCTGATTGCCCTAGCTAGAAATTCTAATACTGTGTTGAATTGAATTGGTAAGAGTTAGCATCCTCATCTTATTCCTGATCTTAGAGGGCAAGCTATTAGTCTCTCACCATTGCATGTGATGTTAGCTGTGAGATTTTCATATAGGGCCTTTAATATAGTGAGGTAGTTCTCTCTATTACTAGTTTGTTGAGTGTTTTTACCATGGAAAGGTGTTGAATTTTGTCAAATGATTTTTATGCATCAGTTATGATGATCATATGTCTTCCCCCCCCTTCGTTTTGTTAATGTGGTATATAACACTGATGTTTTTAAATATTAAACCATCCTTGCATGCCAGGAATAAATACCACTTGGTAAAGTATATAATCTGTTTAAAACATTGTTGAATTCAAGTTGCTAGTATTTTGTCGAGGATTCTTGCATCAATATTTTTAAGGGGCAATGATCTGTAATTTTCTTGTCTTGTGGTGTCTTTGCCTGGCTTTGGTATCAGGTTAATGTTGGCCTCATAGAATTAGTTAGAAATTATTTCCTCCTCTTCAAAGTTTTGAAGGTGTTAGAGAAGGGTTAAAGATGATTCTTTAAATATTTGATAGAATGTAACTGGAGAATATTGTCCTGGAGTTTTCATTGTTGGGAGGCTTTAGATTACTGATTGAATCTCCTTACCAGTTATTGGTCTATTAAGATTTTCTTTTTCTTTATAATTCATAATGAGTCATATGTTTCTAGGAATTTGCCCTTTTCACCTAGGTTATTTCATTTGTTGGCATCCAATCGTTCATAGCACTTTTATAATTTTTTATTTCTGTAAAATCTGTAATAAAGTCTTCATTTTCATCTCTAATTTTAGTTGAGTCTTCTCTCTTTTTTTCCTTAGTCAATCCAGCTAAAGATTTGTCAATTTTGTTGATCTTTAGAAAGAACTAACTCTTAGTTTCACTGATTTTTTTCCCCTGTTCTTTATTATTTATTTTAGTTATCTCTGGTCTAATCTTTATTAATGTTATAACTATAAATTTTCCTTTTAGCACTGTTTTTGCTTTTCCCCTTAAGTTTTGGTATATTGTATTTTTATTTTTCTCAGTATATTTTCTAATTTTGCCTATAATTTCTTATTTGGCATATTAAAGTCTTTTATTGTAGAACTGTCTATTTCTCCCTTCAATTCTATGTTTGCTTCATATATTTTGAAACTCTGATGTTTTGTACATATATGTTTATGTTTACAATTATGTATTCTTGGCAAGTTGATCCTTTTATCGACATATAATGTTCTTCTTTGTCTCCTGTGACAATCCTGGACATCAACGGCTATTTTATATAATATAAGTATAGCCACTCCTGCTATTTTTTGGTTGATATTTGAATGAAATATCTTTTTCTGTTTTTGCACTTTCAATTTATATATGTCCTTGTATCTAAAGTGAGTTTCTGTAGTAGACCAGTTGGATTCTGTTTTTCTATCCATTCTGCCAATCTATGTCTTTTGACTAGGGAATTTAATCCATTTATGTTTAAAGTAATTACCAATTGGAGATTGACTTTTGCCATTTTTTCTTAGTGTCTTACACATTTATTGTCCCAATTATATTTCCAATGTGTTCTTTTTAAAATATAGTTTATAATTCTCTTTTGTCACTCAATTTTCTCTTTATTGAGTCAGTTTATCATATTTTCATTTAATTTTTAAAACATACTTACCTTCACTTCTTTTAATAAATTTATAAACAGTTTTGAAAGCTTAGTCTGTTAATCCAAACCTCTAGGCCAATCAGCATCAGTTTATATTGCCTATCTTTTTTCTGAGTATAGTTCATACTTTCCTGTTTCTTTACTATTTCATAATTCTTGGCTAAAAATTGGACACTTAAAATAATATGGTAGCAACATCCCTGGATTTTCTTCTATTTTTTGTGGGTTTTTTCTGTTTTGTTTTTAATATCTTGTCTTGAACTAAGCTATGAAATATGTCTTCCACTCTGTACAAAATAATGTTTCTGCTCAGTTTGTTTTTCAGTCTGGTTCTATAGGGTTTGCCCTTGTGCCTGCATAGCTAAGTTGTTATTAGTCAATGATCTGAGAAGAGGCTATTCTCAAATACCTGAAGCCCATAAGGCCTTCATCCTATGCAATTAACTCTGCTTGTGGTTTGGGGAACACATTCAGATTTGGAGGCAGTTTGCACCTTTCCCTTGGCTTTTACTTTTTACTGGGTTCTTGCAAGTCTCTTTGCTCTCGTATGTAGATTCCCAGTCACCCAGTTATATGTAGAAAACTTATCTCAACACTTTTATGGTTCTCATCTCTCCAGGATTTCCCATTAATTTTTGACTGGTTGTCTGCTTGCCACGACTGGGACCTCAATCTCAGTTGCAAGAGTTTCCCACCAAGTTTGCCACTTAAAGCTGACAAAGCTGTAAGATTTCACCCCTGCCCAAACACTGCCAGGACTTTGGGGCAGTTCTGTGATGGTAAAGCTACCAGTCTTACCAGCCAAGCATCCCCAGGCAAGGCAGCCACAGACTCCCACTGCTATTACCTTTAACTTTTCATTTTGTCTTCTTGCTTTGCCTCATTTTTCCCCATTTTCAGAGCCCTGAAATTGCTCTTTTTATCTAATTTCACCATTTTTTTTTAAGATAGGATTCACAGATACTCAGTGCTTCCATGGGCAGAGGTTTGTTTTCTATATCAACTGGTGAATACTAGGAAATACTTGTTGGATTTTATAGCTCATTAAAGTAAGTTAGATAAAATAATATATCTATGGATTATACTGTTTTGTTTCTTAATTTTATTTTCAGAAATTTTGCCATACAAGCTTCTATTTCCATCTGTTTGGGGGCGGCTATATCAACTACAAACTCTTACTAAATAACTCCTGTGTACTAATTTTGTCCTAAATTATGGGCATATGGAAAAGAATATGACACACTTCTGGAAACAGAATACCCTACAACCTTCCTTAGGAAAATGATCTATTCCATCCTTTTTCATAACTATTTAGTCTTTTTTTGGTATAATACCTTGTTTCTTGTTTTGTGTTTTTAATTATTTCATTTTAAAAAATATTGTAAAATAGGCTTATTTAAATTTTATAAACAATTTCAATATCTTAAGTTCTCAGTAATGTCATTCTTTAGCTTACTAATATTGTGGCTATTTGCTGGTATTTGTTATACTAGATTATAAGCTCATGTTTGGGTTTTATGTAGGAAATCCCCAAATTCAAGTGTTAGCACACCAAAGAGGACATCCTTTTCCTTGTGCTATATATCTGGGAACACCATCCATCTAGCACAAAGTTATTAATAAATTATTGGCTTGGATTTTTTGTAACCAAGTAAGCAATGCAATTTTGACTCCCAAATATATATTTAGCAATGCCTGTTTTAAAATTCTTAGAACATTTTTTTTACATCTCGATCACAGGCTAAGAGAGATGAATGTCTTTGTGTAGTGCTTTTCTGTCAATAAGTGAACATTTTGGGTCCACATTTTCAGTCACATTGTAGTAATTCATGGGTTCCAGGTTTGTATGCAGATCTGAAGTCCAACTTCTCTTTTTCTGAAGACCCCAAAAATTTGTCTTGGGTTTGCAGAGTTAGCATTAAAATGCAAGTCTGTAGGTTTTGCACTTTATTGAATTCCTCAGGACAACCACAGTTTGTTATTCTGATTTCCTTGTCTTTAGTTTTGGCCTCAACATTTTCCCCTTAATTTGAAGGGAAAAATGGATGCTTCTCCCAAAAGTTCATGTGTTAGAAATTTAGTTGCCATTCTAACAGTATTTAGAGATGTGGCCTTTAAGAGGTAACTGGGTTTTGAGGGGTCCACCTCATAAATAGATTAATGCCTTTATCTTGGGAGTGAGTTAGTAACCATGGCATTGGCCTCCTGATAAAAGGGTAAGTTCAGCCCCTATTTCCTCTCCATCTTGCATGCTCACTTGCTCACCTGCTCTTCTGCCACTTCTGCCACTGGATGACTGTCACCAAATGCCAGCTGCACGCAGTTGGATTCCCAGCCTCCAGAACCATAAGCCAAATAAACCTGTGTTCTTTATAAATTACCCAGTCTGTGGTATTCTGTTATAGCAGCAGAAAACAGACTAAGACAGATGAGAACTTGATTGTCCACTAAAAACAAGTTGGAAATATTTTATCTAGCATTTATAATGTTATTTTCTTTAGGTGCTATTAAATGAAGTCCTCATATTGGATTTAATAACTTTTAGAGTTCAATTTTAGAATTTTCTAAGTAGAACATTATACATGTACAAACAATGTTTGTTCACTGGTCTCTTTTTGGATAAGTATAATTTTTAAAAATAATGTATTTCCATGGCTGAATCATAGAATATTGTTAAATAATTAGAGTGATAACATTCTGGTTTATTCACAGTTTTAATGAGAATGACATGCATTTTACTTTATAATTTTGGCTCTGGATTTGGAATAGTTATCAAGCATAAGAATATCCTACTTTTATAGTTTAGTAATTTTTAGTCACAAATAAATGCATGATGTAGCAACTGTCTTTTTAGCACCTATTGAGATGACTGCAAGATTTTAGCTCTCCCAGTGCAATAATATTTTTGTTAAACAAGTGACACCTGTTTAATAATGCTAATCTGCTACTGCTCCATGGGAGCAGACCATTCCACCAGAAGCAGCAGTCCTAGAGTGTCAACAAACTCTCTGGTTCGGGATCACCTAGACCTCACCCATCACTCACACAGACATTGGATGGAACAAGGCTTTCTGCATGTAGAGAAGAAACAGAGCAAGATTACCTTCAATGGTGAGCATACAGTCCTCATAGCCTGCAAAGGCTTGCCCTGCAGCTGACATGGGAAGATGGTCTGTGTGCATCCCTCTCCTGTTGTTAGCAAAGTAGCCTGACCCCTCACTCTGGGATCTAAAATACACAAAGCTGGGGATGTGCCTGAGGGCCATACAATGAACACCTTTAGGCAGAACAAAGAAGCATGCATCAAGCCTGTAACAGAGAAAGACACTCCCAAACAAGGCAATATGCCTAGCACAGGTGTGAGGGCTCCTTATTTCCCTGTGAGGGAATGTTTCAGGCCCAAGGCTACTCTTATGTGGCCATGCAGGGGTCAAAATACTGCATGGACAAAACTTCATTTCCCAACCATTTTCTAGTATTGAACCCATATGCATTCCTAAAGAATTCTAACTTGGCCATGATATGTACCTATAACATGTTATGAACTGGATGCTTGTGTCTTCCCCACCCCCCAATTTCCTATATTGAAATTCTACCCCTCTAATAGGATAATATTAGGAAATGGGGTATCTGACAGGTAATTAGGTTAGATGAGATCCTAAGGGTGGACCCTTCATGAATGGAATTAGCATCCTTAAAAGAGTTGTGAGACAGTTTGCTTCCCATCCTACCACATAAGCACACAACAAGAAGGTAACATCTATGAACCAGGAAATGGGCCTTTACCAGACACTAAATCTGCCAGGGCCTTGATCTTGGACTTTTCAGCCTTCAGAACTCTGAGAATACATTTCTATTGTCTATAAGCTGCCCAGTCTGTGTTTGTTATAGTAGACTGAACAGAATAAGACACACACACACACACACACACACCCCTATATATACATATATACACACACATACATACATATACATATACAATGCATTTGTTTTAATTTGGACCTTTGTATCTATATTCATATAGGATTTATTTGGTATGTATATTGTATATTTAAGTGTCTGAATTATGCTAGCTTTATAATTGGAAATAATTTTTTTGATCAATTTTCTTTATGGATTTTGAACTTAAGAAGAAATACACACTCATTTCATCTACTAGAATACTGTAAAGATGCATAAAGTAAAGTTAGTAATCTCTTTCCACCCAAAAACTTCATTTAGAAGGGTACTTTTACAGTGTACAGAATTTAAGCTGGAATTTCTTTGATTTTTTTGATGATAGTGTTCCATTGCCTTATAACATCCATCATTTTCTTGGGTTGTCAGCAGTTATTATCATTCCTCTTCCATTCCTTTGTTTTACTGCTTCCTTAATTTTTTTTTCTATTCTTTTTTGTTTCTTTTTACTTGATGAGCTAGGGGTGGTTTTCTTTTATATTCTGTTTCATCTTTGTAGCAGTTTTTGAATCTTTGTCTTTATGAGCTTCAGTGATTTTGGAAAATTTTCAGACATTTTCTCTTCACATATTGAACTTGTCCTTTCTCCTTTTTCTTCTGATACTGAAATTTCAAATTTAGACCTTTCCAATCTATAATTCATCTCTTGTGCTCTTTTCTCTATTTCTTTGTTTTTGTTTGCTTGTTTCTCAATGCTTCATTCTGGATATTTCTTCTGACATACCATTAATATCACCAATTATCTCTTCATCTCTCTGTTATCATTTTAACCCATAATTTCAATTGTTGTATTATTCTTTAGATCTAGAATGTAGATCTATAGTTATTTTGATTTTTTCAGTTAATTACTGGAAATTTTCATGTAATTCCTCAAAATATTATTTATATTAAGAACATATCTATCTGTGCTTAGTAAAGCATCTTAATCTTTTTCATGTGAAAAATAATTTTAAATTTTTAACTGTATATTTAATTAACTATGTTTTACATTGATGCTATTTCACTTGAATATGCTGATGATATTATTCCATCATTTTTCACTATCTACAATGACTTGTAAAATCTCTTGTCATCTGTTTCTTTCTCAGTAATATGTTTTTTAAAAGAGCTAATAATTTTCAACAGTATTTTAATCCTTCATTTTCTGTCATAGCGCTATGATGTATCACTATGTAGATTTATTTTTATGTATTGTACTTAGAAATTTAAATATGCTTTTCAGATGAATCTTGGAAAATGTACCTCTTCTATTCATGAAAAAGTTATTTCTCTACTGTTCCCATTATGATACTTCCCTCTAACTCTTACTGGATATTCATCAGAGTATCTTAATATAACCTCAGTGTTCCTAAACTTCTCTTACATGTTTAAAGTCATACTAGCATTATTTTTGTATTTTGATGTTTTCCTCAGTATTGTTCTCAAATTAATTAATTCTCTCTTCACTTTTTCCAACCTTGAGCCTTGTGTTTATTACTTTTCAATGACTATAATGTCCACTTCAAAGATGTCCACTTGTTTCTTATCGACAAATACTTGTTTCATTTCAGTTTGTTTGGCTTCAATTTTTATTTACTCTTTATAATTATGCAATAAACATACTTCTTCTGTTTATACTTAGAACATTTCAAATAAATGTATTTTAACATTTGAGATTTTTTTCATGAAGAGTGAATTGACATTCAAATTTTGATTTTGATTTTTCTATGTTTTTTAACATTATATTCTATTGAAATGTTTTAGGATACTGGTTACTATGGTCATTTTAAGGCAGAGAATTGTTTTCCTGTTCCCCCGCCCCCATCATCTCTTTCCTTTCGTGATCATCTTTCTCTGGACTGAAGATGTGTGGCTGCCTCCACCTAAACCCAAGGCTCCACGTCTAATACTAGGTCTTATAAAAGTCATTCACAAGTTCTGGATTGTAATATTATTATGAGATATCTCACTCCTTGAATCAATGAATTATTAGTTTCAGTTCCCAGTAAGGAAGTTGTGTCTTTGTTCTTTCTACTTCTCTAAATAGAAGTTATAGATTGGCTGCATTTCTTTGAGGCTGTCCTCTTGAGTTGGGTAACTGCCCCCCGACCTCTGCTTCCAGCTGTGCAGTTGCTGGGGGTATCCCATCTGGTGTGGGGCCACTGCTCCCCATTGCATTGCGTTACTCAGATCCCAATATAGCACCACCTGCTTCAAAAGCCAGATCCCAGAAAGCCCCTGGATTTAGCTCCACTCACCACTTAGCAGCTCTGTTCTGTTGAGATTCACGCAAATATTTATCTTGGTTCTGAGCCACGCTATGTGTGTTCATTTTTTCCCCATATGTTAGCTATTGTTCCTACTGGCATAAAGCAGAAGATGATTAAAGTGTAAACTGATAGGCCATTTTGGTCAGAAGTTATCTCCTTATTCTCAGAATCTTTTTTTTTTTTTTTTTTT